>NQII01007733.1:47076-90037 GCA_002778355.1 Clitarchus hookeri | reverse complement strand
AAAATATTTTTGAAAAATTCAAACTTACATTGCGATTGCAGCCCAGTCGTATTGTGGTGTTGGATTTCTTACAGCCTTCATCTTTCAACGAGAGGCAGTGCACGAAGGCTGCGGATTTCCCGAGCCCACTGGTAAAATCTCTTGCATGTGAAATTTTCTGTCACTCCCCGCAGTGCGTCCTTTTAACAGTGAGCAGAGATGGCCTTTGAGCCCAGGATAAAAGTGTTCTATCTCCTTTCACGATTTTGTTATCACAAAATAGTTTAGTTTTTTGTATTTATCAGAAGTACCTTACACATCAGGTACAATATCATATAACATTTCGACGCAGAAAACATTGAAGATGCGGCATAGAAAAGCCAAATACTATTTTGGTCCGGTATTTAAGCTACAAAGTGTCCAGTTCATTTGTGGTCATGTTTTTTTTCATCAAAATCTTGCTTTTATTAAAATCTCACTTAGAATATTACAATATACTGGTTATATGCACAATTATTGGATAAATACCTTTAATTTGATACCGCATTGCAGGCGGTGACGTATATGGTTTCGCCAAAAACCTCAAAAATAGATTAACCTTAGATTAAATGGGGTTAATACAGGTTGCATACTTACGCCTGCAGATGTAAATATGACTCTTAAGAGCGCGGCAGAGCCAAGAGAAGCTGCGCGCGGCTGGGGGTTGAGACGCGGCAACCTTGCAGACTGCGTGCAACACACAGGCTGTCAGCTGTTGTCAAGGTCGCACTGGGCCAAAGGTATTCCCCCTCTCCCTCCCATCTAAAAAAACCATTACTTTGCCCCTCTCTAACACTCTCAAAAGTTTGAAAGAAAAGGAAACGCGGATAATTGTCTAGCTCTGAAACGCACTTTGACACACGGAACATCTTATTACATCACATCTGTGTGTTCGGTAGTGTTTCACGACAGGATAGAAATGTTATAATGGGCTCCGAGATATAGTCCAGTGCTCACGAGAAGGCGAGGCTCTGGAATTCGGGCAGGGTGGGTGGGCCCGGTGGGCTGCAATGTCGCCATCGTCGTCTCTAGCCCGTACTACCAGTACTAAAACTATCAGTTCGCAGGGAGATTTTCCTTTCATACGACACGCATACAAACATGCTCTATAATGTTATGGTATACGCCTCTGTTTTTTTTTAACGGTTACCTTTTAATTCACCATTTTATGCGCCCGTCTGCCTGGCTCGCGAAATGTTTTGTATTGTGTTTGAAGCAAACAATTTTAAAGCATGTTTTTTATTGTACGTATTCGCGATCTGTTCCCGTACGGAAATTAATCACATTTCACAATAGTTACAATTTTCAAAACATCTTTCACATTACCAACACTAATTTGAAGACTTTCAGCATTGCCAAAAATAACATATTAAAACTGTTTTAACTTAAATTGTTTTACTTGAATACCTGCGAAACAACCATAGTGACCTGCAAACAATTTTGATGGCACACATTTAGGGCGACAACAGTTAAGATCAGGAATGCATAACTTTAAAATACTCTGAAAGGAGATACGCTTACCTCAAACAGTGGATGTTGTTGTTCGGTGATAATTTATTCACTTTCGAGAAGTGGCAGCGCCAGTTCCGATTCGGAAGAGGAGAATTCGTCGTCAGATGAATCACTCGAGCCACTTGATTCACGGCCTAGGCATATCACAAAACTGTCTATTGCGTCTTCCATACGACAGTCCTTTTGCCAGTAGTCTGCTTCTATATTTTGGACATGCGAACAGTATCCTTGCCAGTCTTCTTCAGCGACGGAAGATATTGCTTCCGTCGTGATCTGCATTATCTTTGTTAACGTCAAGCTAGCAGTAATGTTCTTTTCCCGCACTAGTCTCTTTGTTTTAGACCACGCTAGTTCAATGGGATTAAGTTCGCACATATAAGGAGGAAGTCTAAGAACATCGTGTCCGTGCATTTTTAAAAGTTGGTCAATACGAAATACTTTTTCAGGCTTCCTGTTCTGCGCAATTAAGTCGAAAAGCTTTGTTTTTCGCATTTCATGAGTAAAGGGAATGTTGTTATTGGTCAACCATGACTCCATTTCCTTTTTCACTGCAAACGTCGAGGGGGGGGGGGTTAATTTTCTTGCACTGAGTGGTAAAGCGCATTGTCCACAATAACAACAGACTTTTCCCGTAGGTTTGGAAATAACTGATTGTGCATCCACTTTTCGAAGTTTGCAGAATTCATCTGCCCATGGTAGACCCCCGTAGCTCTGCCTGCTGGAAAAATTAGCAGTGCATTTTCAATCAATCCAGTTTTAGCACCTGCATGAACAAAAATTAAACGGTTCGAAGAACTGCTGTTGGTTAGCACACCATGTTCAGTATCACTTTGCCAACATTTGTTAAATGTGATGTTGCTATCAACCCAGGTTTCATCAATGGGGCGCCCCTCCATTCTGTAGTCGAGAATTGATTTCATGTTTTTACAACGCCAGAGGACAATGTACTGTCTTTCCACTAATATTTTCCGAGAACTGTTACACCGTTTCCATTTAAACCTAATTTCTTTCAGTATCCGCTTGAGCGTATGAACACCCCATGGAAAATTAATTTTTTCTCTCAAAGCAACGAGAAGCTTAGGACATGTTGGTACTTGTTTCTGTACTAAGTAAAAATCATGAATGACGTCTCTGATTACTCTCCTATCAAATGAGTCACAGTGCACGTTTCTTTCATGTGGACGCTTTCGGTGTTTTCCTGGTGTTGACAGCGAACTGTTACAAACATCGTCACCTTTGCGAATTCTGGAAACACTTCTCATAGAAATTTCAGTGTATTCTGATGCACGTATATTGGATTGATATAATAAATGCTTTATTTGCCCTTCAGTAGTTTCTTCGTCACATTTATATATCACATGTCTGATCACCTCTCTCACTTCGCTGTGTATAGTTGTCCCTTTCTTCGTAGACTGNCTCACTTCGCTGTGTATAGTTGTCCCTTTCTTCGTAGACTGCGCCATAATTTACCGTCCTGATACGCACGCAACCGACAATAACTCGTAACTGACTTCCAGAGAACTGTTTCTTTTGGGATGACTAGTAGCGAGGGTGACCCGTTACTGTGACAGNTGATATAATAAATGCTTTATTTGCCCTTCAGTAGTTTCTTCGTCACATTTATATATCACATGTCTGATCACCTCTCCCACTTCGCTGTGTATAGTTGTCCCTTTCTTCGTAGACTGCGCCATAATTTACCGTCCTGATACGCACGCAACCGACACTAACTCGTAACTGACTTCCAGAGAACTGTTTCTTTTGGGATGACTAGTAGCGAGGGTGACCCGTTACTGTGACAGNCTAACTCGTAACTGACTTCCAGAGAACTGTTTCTTTTGGGATGACTAGTAGCGAGGGTGACCCGTTACTGTGACAGCGGGCTATATACGACGGGGTTTGGCATGGGAGTGTTTGCGGTCACGACCACCACACCACCACACAGCCTTGCCTTCTCGTCAGCTCCCTACTTATACTTGCCAATGTGATTGGACGCAGGGTATTGCCGTTTCATTCTACTAGCAGATGTCAAAACAGTTCCCCACCAGTTTTTGGTAGATGTAATTCTGTAGTTTTTGAATACGTAAGATTTTATTTCTTTAGGAAAAAAACATTTGTTGGCTCTCGTAAATGCAGTTAACACGTCTTTTAAAATCTGTAAAATTAAATAATTTTGCTGGTAATGCCACTAACTACAAACTACGATTTATTAGAATAAAAAAATTATTCTAATAATTAATTTTGCGTAGTTAAAAACTGATCGACGCATATGATTAGATTGTATAGTGATAATGTGACAAAAAAAATTGAATTTCCCACTTCAAATGATTCCGATACATTGGTAGCCTCATTTGTAGAATATTGTTGACAAATTCTGTTCAGTTCTGTATCACCCCTGCAAAATAATTAAATTATCAGTTTTGTATACATTCCAAATCAACCCACAAGCAGTTTTGTATGAATATCTCTGAACAACTCCTTCAGAGCAATCAGTAACTCGCCAAATAAAGTGTTTAAATAAGGAAATAATTAATGTATACTTATTATTTGTAGTGTATTTTACCAGTGGATAACAATAATTAAACTAGTCTGTCTGTTCTTTATCAAGTGTTATTAAAGTATTCTTTACTATTTTTCTCAAAAAATTCATTATGATACCGGGAAACAATTACAATAGTAATAAAAAAAATTTGATTTAAATGAATATAAACAATATCACAAACAGTTTAAACAAAGTTGAGTGGTATTTTAGAGTTAACAATAATAATGGCAGATACTTTATTCACTACTGCCATTACGAATAAACTACCCATAAAATGTGGTTACATAAAATTTATCTAGCATTTAAAGTCAACAAAGNCACTACTGCCATTACGAATAAACTACCCATAAAATGTGGTTACATAAAATTTATCTAGCATTTAAAGTCAACAAAGACCTCCACGAGATGTCAAAACTGTTGTTCATTCTCCAAAGTTACCCAAATGTACACATATTATAATTATTTTTCTTGTTAATGTCCTATGTATTCAAAACAAGCGCGTAGAATATTTAGAGCAGAAAAATATCAGAANTTAATTATTTTTCTTGTTAATGTCCTATGTATTCAAAACAAGCGCGTAGAATATTTAGAGCAGAAAAATATCAGAAGTACACATAAAAATATAAATCATAACAAGTGAAAATACCGCTATTAGTGACACGCTAATTCAGCCAGCACGTATGACAGTTCGGAGTTATAAACCAAATATATATGTGAACTTGACAGATGTGGCTTGATGGTGAACTTCTTATTATTGCTCTAACATTTATACTTCTCGTTTTAAAACTAGCACAAGAAGCTGTGTATTTTGGGCCCAAAAATGTTAAACAAACTATATTTAATTTTTAGGGAAATAGCTACTCTTCTGACAGTGAACATCTGTACTATTATTAATATGCTCATATAAAAAATAAAAAGTATTCAGGCGTAAAGAATATATCCTACTTTCATTTTGTCTATCAAAATTTCGAAACTATTAAATACCTATAAATGTAACAAATATAATGTTTTTATATTTTGTAAAATCTTGCTTCTATCTGGTAGTAGGCACTCGTTACACAGCATAACTTACATACTAAATTAATTTAACATGAATTTTTTCCCACTTGAACAGCCGTAACATCTTCCTGCTCCAGAGCCAAAATCATTGGAAGTTGTTGAGCGAAGGTATATCTTCTCTCTCTTGAACAGAAAAAAATTCCCGTATTTGTGGCACTAGATATCGTTTACATATGTGAGAAAATTATTTTAATAGAAAAAGTACTTCTGAATATGCCACCAAAGCTGTTTTAAGTTCTATAAGTATTCAGTAGTAGACGTCATGTTTATTTCGCAAATATTACTAAGATGATATAATTTTGGTAATTATTAATTTTTAAATCGGAGAACGAACTGGTGGAAAGCGGGGGGATTGTCCTCCCCTTCAGTGCCATAAATGACGCAGCTATTTTCTGTAGTTCCCTAATTTTCTAGGTTACATCAGTAATAGAAGTACACAGATAAACAGAACTGTTAAGTGCCTCTTTCAAGAAGAAGAAAATACATAATAAACATCAGGATTTTTTGTACGAAATTATTATGTTTGACTATAACCATCATGTAAAGTAGGAGTCGTATAAATAATGTACAATAAAAGTAACATAGTNGTATAAATAATGTACAATAAAAGTAACATAGCTATGAACTAAAATAAACACTTTATACAATATTTTTATCTCCTTCTAGCTCCATATTTATTTCCATTACACGGTAACGTTAGTATAGATAATCCCATAAACAATAATTTTAATTACAAGTTTTGAATAATTAATTAGATTACATTCGCATTGATATTTTATAGACGAATTGCAACGACATCTTTACTTGGCGTCTAAACACACGTTCGATTGCGAATGCGAAGCGGCCCGTGCTTAGCGCTATCTGTGTTGAGCTGGTGCAACTACAGAGCAGCTATTGCGGCTAGTCTCTCGAACCTCACCTTCCGTTCGTATAGGTGGCAGCACCAATCCACCTGAAACTCGAAATTGTTACACAAATATTTCGAATATCGACTACGGCATGTTGGAGTTATAAATTATACCAGTAAAGTACGTCTATCGTGAACATTTTCTACTTTTGCCTCGTTAGTCAACCGTAACTACTATGATTTACAATAAAGAATATAATCGAACTTCTTTTAACTATTCATTATAATGAATAATATTAGTTTTTCATTTTGTAGAGGCTGTTGAAATATTTAAACGCATGCTTTAAATAGTTATTTATTCGTGTCGCCGTACGCTTGGCGGAAAGTCAGCAAAGTTCAAAATATTTTTTTTTTCTTTTGTGGAAATTCAAAAATAAATATTATTTTACAAAATGTTATTGAACGGAGCTCAGGTAATTTTGATGTTATTGTCCAACAAATATTTTATTATCAATTCAATTTATTAAAAGTTGTCACTTTTAGATTTTTCTGAATTGAAACACTGAAGTTTGTTGGATAACAAAAGAGTTTGTGTCCTTACCGAGTAAATTTACAGCTGAAAAAATTTTGTACTTCGAATTTAAAGATATACTCGACGTAAATATTTTATTGCATCTTCTCAAACGCCTATTTATCTGCAAATATGCTTAAGATTATAGCAACAATGGTAATATTGTTATAGGCTGTCCACGCTGAAGTGAGCACTTTTGCTGCCTTAGTTACTATTCAGCCATTTTTATCCTTCCACCACTTATTTAAATAAATATTGCCATGTACGTAACAAACACAGTGTATATATTTCACCGGACTCGAAAGTTAATGTCTGAGGCTACAATAAAATAGATTTATTGATTAATATTCCACATGAGAGGGCTTCAAAAAGTGCTCACTTTACCGTGAATAACCTATACACCCATTCCTAACATCCCACGATTTATTTATCAAACCAGTCTTCCTAAAGAATAAATTCGTACTGTTTTCCTCAATCAAAAACAGTGGTTCTTTAAGTTTTAGCGATAACGGCATAATTCAAAAGCAATTCCCAAATCATGCTTCATTGGAGGAAAAGAAATAGTAAAGTAAACCCATAACTACAATATAGAAAAAATATAATTTTTCTAAATTGTAATCAATTGAAGTTGACCGAACTGTGGATGTGAAGTGACTGAATATTTCCTATAATTTTGTTTTGTGTGAAAATTGCCAAGGTATGGAATCTGCGTCTTTTTAGCATATGTTTTTCACACCAACACGGCGAGTAAAAGAGTATAATATATATTGTCTGGTTTTAGGCATTAACGTGTAGCTGCTAATCTACAGGACGCATTTTTTAAAAATGTTTTTTAATGTGACATTTTTTATATTTGATCTCAGCATTTAAAACATAATATGGTTTTTTATATTACAAAGTATAATACACGAATTCTCCGAATAAATTCTATCTTATGTTTATTTTGAAAGAAATTGCTCTAAACTAGCACTGTGCCAGAAACTGAACTAGACTATAGATATCGGCAGTAAGGGAGGAGCTTCGCGTATATCCAGTAACACTGATGTAGCAAGGTGGTTAAGGTGGGTAGTGTATCCAAATTTTATTATAACGTGCTTAAAATCACGATGCTTGCAAATTGATTTAATAATTGTAATTCATAGATTTTTACATAAATAAATGGTTTCAAGTGACAGAAATGAGCTTTGTTTTCAATACACTTTGAAGACAATAAGTGTCAATATAACGTGACAGATTGTTGTAGAAAACTGAAGTCGAATGTAATTCGTATAAGTACCTAATACTATTACATAAATATATAGGCCCTATGTAATATTTAAGAGCTTACGTGATGATATCGGCAACGTAAATCAGTGAAATCAGTGTCTCAAACAGAATTTTTAATAATGGCATTTCATTCTGTGATATTACAGAGGTGGGATCGCTATATGCGCAATCCGTAGAGGAACAATGGTTGGTTTGCAGGGTTGTCAGTTGACGATACCATTCTCCACTTTTTTTAAGAGCCTTCAAAACTGTTTAATTGTCATGGCGAGATTTTATTTTTTATGGATGACTATGAAAGGGAGCGAAAGAATTTCGCCACACTGGAAGACATAAGTGTCCTCAGTGCCATTTGATTAACCTTTTGGAAGAGGTCTCGGAGAGAGGGATACTAATTACCGGCATCCTTTAACATGGGCAACAGATCAACCCCCTCCCCTTCCCACACGCATACAGCTGGAGGGGTGTTGTAGTTGTATGACGGATTCTCCCACCGTTTCTGAGGTGTGCTGTTACTAGGGGGTACCATTTTGGTGGACAAAGCGCCCATGCGAAATTTGAGGGATTTCGAAATTTTTCGAGGAAGTCTGGAAGGGCGACGGGATAAAGGGGGTGTAGTTGGACCAGGAGGGCTGATGAGTCAGTCAGTCTTTTGTCCGAGACCCGTAAAGGGTAATTATATATAAAAAGATGTAATTGCGTAATGAGTAATTAGGCCTAATGAGTAACTACCTAATGAATAAGTTCACGTAATGAGAATAATTACATACCGAGACCAAGTACACAGTAATTACACACTAAGTACACATCCTACCACGACCACTGTTCACTCGCAACTGAGGTGTTAATCGTCAATATGGTTGTGTTATATGTCCGCCATCTTGGATTACAGTCATCAAACTACCATTCATACCAGCTTGAGCATAACATCAAGGAAATAGGGCCAAGAACGACTTAAACCTTAATGTAAGTATAGCCGGACACCATTTACGATCCATTTAAGATATAGCCACCAAATGCATAATATAGACTTCACTACCAACAAGAAAAAAAGGACCATAGGGTCAAGAATGCCTTAAGCCCTCTTATAAGCATAGCTGGTCGCCATTTCCCATCCACCGAAGAAACAGACAAAAAAATTCATAAAGTAGACATCACTCAAAACAACAAACAGGACCGCGGGGTTAGACACACCTTAAGCCCTCTTAGAATGGTTGGTCGCCATTTCCGAATTGTTTTAAATATAGAACCCAAATCCATAATATACACGTCACACAAGTCAACGAACAGAATCACATGATCAAATACACCTTAACCCCTCTTGTAAGCATAGTCGGCCACCATTTCAAAACTGTTTAATATTCAGATACGAAATTCATAACATAGACACCGCCCCCTATGACGAACAGGGTTGCATGATCAAATACACCTTATACATTCTTATAAGCATAGTTGTCTATTATTATCGAACGGTTTAAGATATAACCACCAGTTTCATATTAAGAACATCAACCCCAACGGCGAACATGCCCACAAGGCCAAGAACGTCTTAAGCCCTTCTACAAACACACTAACCCAACATTTCCCATTCACTGAAAATATTCCTGCCAAATATAAAATATAGGCAACACCTATGGTGATGAACAGGATGGAGGGGACAATTACGACTGAAGACACCATATAAGCAGACTAAGCCATCATCACCTATCCTCAGAAGCTATAACCACCATATCATAAGCATCGCCTAACGACGAGTAGCACATGAAGGTCCATTACTCCTTAACCTATCTTATAAGCATAGTTTACCAACACTTCCCATCCGCCGAAGCTATAGTCACCAAACATTTACTCTCTTTTAATATCCGTAAGTGATACACAACTGATAATGACGTCTCGGAAGACACACACTCGTAATGTGGGTTCGTAAAGACATATTTTTAATGTATCAGTCAAAATCCTATTACCTCGCTTGCTGCAGTCTTAAGTGACTAAAATATATTTTTGTAAAAGTTTGTTTGCATTAGAGCGAGACCGCATTTTGTTCTAACGATCGCTGAAGATGCGAGACCCACTCAACTAGGGAGGTGTACTGTCCAGAGCTCAGGAGAAGGCGAGGCTCTGGAATTCGGGCAGGGTAGGTGAGCGGGAGGGTGGGCCCGGTGGGCTGCAATGTCGCCACCCTCGCCTCCAACCTGTACTACCAGTACTAAAACTATCAGTTCGCAGGGAGATTTTCCTTTCATACGACACGCATACAAGTATACTGTATAACGTCATGGTATACGCCTCTATTATTTATTTTAACAAGCAACCTTTAAATTCGCCATTTTAGGTGCCCGTCTGCCTGGTGCGCAAAATGTTTTGCATTGTGTTTGAAGTGCACATTTTTAAAGTAAACTATTTATTGTACATATTCGCAATCTGTTCCAGTNAATGTTTTGCATTGTGTTTGAAGTGCACATTTTTAAAGTAAACTATTTATTGTACATATTCGCAATCTGTTCCAGTGCGAAAATTAATCACATTTCACAATAGTTACAATTGTTAAAACATCTTTTACATTACCAATACTAATTTGAAGACTTTCAGTATGGCCAAAAACAACATTTTTAAACTGTTTTAACTTAAATTGTTTTACTTAAATACCTGCGAAACAACCAAAGCGACATGAAAACTATTTTGATGGCATACATTTAGGGCTAAAACAGTTAAGATCAGAAATTCATAACTTTAATAAAATACTCTGAAAGGATATATATACTCTTACCGCTTAACTCAAACAGCGGGAAGTGGAAGCGCCAGTTCCGATTCGGAAGAGGAGAATTCGTCGTCAGATGAATCACTCGAGCCACTTGATTCACGGCCTAGGCATATCACAAAACTGTCTATTGCGTCTTCCATACGACAGTCCTTTTGCCAGTAGTCTGCTTCTATATTTTGGACATGCGAACAGTATCCTTGCCAGTCTTCTTCAGCGACGGAAGATATTGCTTCCGTCGTGATCTGCATTATCTTTGTTAACGTCAAGCTAGCAGTAATGTTCTTTTCCCGCACTAGTCTCTTTGTTTTAGACCACGCTAGTTCAATGGGATTAAGTTCGCACATATAAGGAGGAAGTCTAAGAACATCGTGTCCGTGCATTTTTAAAAGTTGGTCAATACGAAATACTTTTTCAGGCTTCCTGTTCTGCGCAATTAAGTCGAAAAGCTTTGTTTTTCGCATTTCATGAGTAAAGGGAATGTTGTTATTTGTCAACCATGAATTCATTTCCTTTTTCACTGCATATTTCGTACCCCCAAATAAAAGAACGTGACTCACCATTCCGCGTAACAGGTATATAACAACAGACTTTTCCGGTAGGTTTGACAATAACTGATTATGCATTCACTTTTCGAAGTTCGCGGAATTCATCTGCCCATGGTAGTCCCCCGTAGCTCTGCCGGCTGGAAAAATTAGCAGTGCATTTTCAATTAATCCAGTTTTAGCACCTACATGAACAACAATTAAACGGTTCTAAGAACTGCTGTTGGTTAACACACCACGTTCAGTATCATTTTGCCAAAATTNTTAAACGGTTCTAAGAACTGCTGTTGGTTAACACACCACGTTCAGTATCATTTTGCCAAAATTTGTTAAATGTGATCTTGCTTTCAACCCAGGTTTCTTCAATGTAAATTATGGGGCGCCCCTCCATTCTGTAGTGGAGAATTGATTTTAAGNCTTGCTTTCAACCCAGGTTTCTTCAATGTAAATTATGGGGCGCCCCTCCATTCTGTAGTGGAGAATTGATTTTAAGTATTTATAACGACAGCGGAAAATGTGCGGTCTTTCCACTAATAGTTTCCGAGAACTGTTTCACCGTTTCCATTAAAACCCCATTTCTTTCANTGTGCGGTCTTTCCACTAATAGTTTCCGAGAACTGTTTCACCGTTTCCATTAAAACCCCATTTCTTTCAGTATCCGGCTGAGCGTGTGAACATCCCATGGAAAATCAATTTTTTCTCTCAAAGCAACGAGACGCTTAGGACATGTTGATAATNGCTGAGCGTGTGAACATCCCATGGAAAATCAATTTTTTCTCTCAAAGCAACGAGACGCTTAGGACATGTTGATAATTGTTTCTGTACTAAGTGAAAATCATTAATGACGTATCTTATTACTCTCCTATCAAATATTTCATGCGGACGCTTTCGGTGTTTGCCTGGTTTCGGTGTTTGACAGCTANGTATCTTATTACTCTCCTATCAAATATTTCATGCGGACGCTTTCGGTGTTTGCCTGGTTTCGGTGTTTGACAGCTATCTGTTACAAGCATCAGCACCGTCTTTGCGAATTCTGGAAACACTTCTCATAGAAATTGCAGTGTATTCTGATGCACGCAGATTGGATTGAGATAATAAATGTTTTATTTGACCTTCAGTAGCTTCTTCGTCACATTTATATATCACATGTCTGATCACCTCCCTCGCTTCGCTGTGTATAGTTGTCCCTTTCTTCCTAGACTGCGCCATAATATACCGTCTTGATACGCACGCAACTGACACTAACTCGTGACTGACTTCCAGAGAGCTGTATCTTTTGGGATGATTAGTAGCGAGGTGACCCGTTACTCTGACAGCGGTCCTTAAACGCCGAAGGGGGCAAGGGAGGCTTTGCGGCCCCGACCACCACCCCGCCACGCAGCCTTGCCTTCTCGTCAGCTCCCTACTAAAATAAAAAAAAATTATTAGCAATATAAATAATTATATTACATCATATAGGCACTGGGGCGAGGAACAGTGGGCTGTCGAGCATATTGTATCTGTGCACCATCCTGTTTACGTCCAACTGTAATGTGTCTGGAAATCAATTAGATCACGGGTCGCATATGTACACCAGAGGATTGGCGGACACATCGGTTCTGGTAAACATGTAAAACATAGGTCTCAGGTTTGGACCAATGCTAAATATCTTAACACTTTAGCATTGTATTATTTTACGCATTCGGTGAAGGTATGCATGCAACATACCCAATTCCACGTCGTTAGTGGTTTATATCACCTTTGTATAACTTAGGTTCTTGGAGCCTCTACCGAGACTAACTCCCACTGATACCGACTCCTGCCGAGACTGACCATTCACACGTTATCAATTCGCAAATAAGTAAAAACTGAAATATTTAAGAATGATGGGGAAAATAAATCACGGAGATGAGAAAAAAAATCTGCACTGAAAGCCATACCACACGAGATGATTTCTCCTGATTGTCTTACACTGCACTCTGTCATGTTGTCCAAAATGTTTGATATTTACGTAAAAATTTAAATCAAATGATACACACTCTTTACCTCTCCTGCGAAGTGGCTTTAAAGACTTCGTTGTTAAAAGTCATACGTATGTTGGCTACGAGAATAATCAATTCTTGTTTGGAATTAACAATTACACGCCTGTAATCGTCTGCCAAACCCAACATCATGGCTTACCCATTTTCGATCTACAAAAACCGCTTCTTTCAACACAAAAAAAAAACAGACCTTGGCTTAGTCTTCGACGAAGCTGAAGACGGTGGCATGCCCCTTTTTTCACACGCCAAGATCGTATGATTTTTTCTGCGATTTTAAAATTTTCTAAAAAAAGTGTGATTATATTTTGGTTTAAGAATTACATTTTGTTCGCGATGGTAGGCAAAAGTCAAGGTCGTATGACGTCATCCAAGGTCCAGGTCAAATTTTCTTGTTTTAATGGTTTCTTATATTGTGAGTGAGGCAAATGTATTTACTCAGAGTGTTCCCATGATTGTTTTATAAACCAAATATAGTTTATTTTCCCTTCATCCCTAGCGTAGATGTCTTCCGAAATGGTTATCATAGTGAACATTTGCTGCTGAGAACCTACTCTTATTCGATAATAGGAAGTATACAGGAACGTTATCTGTGATGCTACTGTAAGAAGGCCTTGTCTAACATAAACTGACTGTCGACAGCACGAAGCCGTTTGTCATCAGAATGTAGTATGAACTATGTTCACATGAGAAAAGTTTAAATCTCAGTTTGGATATCGTAGCAACTTGAAAAGACATCTTGCAACACGAAAGTGTCTTCCTGCACTGTCTGTTTAGAGTTTTCTGCGGAGAGTACTAGATAAATGAGAGGATTTATCTATACATGTTGAGATCAGATCTTTGCTCCCACTAAGATAGTACGTTTACATATGCATACGACTCAAGGAGAGATGAAAAAAGTGTGTACGTAAGGAGCACTATTTGTATGACATATCGGTATGATAAATGGAAACGAATGTATGCACGTGTTAAAAATTTAAATAGTTATTTGAGAATTTATGAAGAAAATAATACAATAATGTCTGACGAACGACAAGGTTAGCCTTCATTTTCACAGTTTTATGTCGCAAAATTGCTCTCAAGCAGATTCTCATTTTATATCAGATATTACATTACGCCCGTCACTTCATCGTTAACATCCTTTTGTATAACACAGTCTACGCCAGTGCTCTGCGAGCCAGAAACTGATTTTTAATGACTTTTTCCTGAAGCGATCTGCTTTCAGGGGGTTTCTGAAGAAATGTGTTGCACCGAATATGTTATTTACATTGAGAGATATTTGCTCTTGCCTGTCAAGTATGAAACCTTATATAATAAACCAACTTATGGATGAGGTAAAAAAATATTGTGTTCACAAATATTATATTTGGTTGGATTGTAACTATACGAAACCAGAGCCTCGCGATGGTGAATATTGTAGCAGAGTCTTCAAGACCTTTGAATGTAGATGTATCATGTATACATAATATATAGCATTGTTGTTTATACATGAAAAATTGCGTGTTTGTGTAATTTTATCTGAAATAAAGTTTTCGTGTCTTTTTTTCAGTTATGCATTCATATTTGTTTCCACTAAAATCATGAATGAATTCTTACATGTATATATATATATATATATATATATGCCATTCGCTGTACTAAGCATGTATATACATACATTTAATGTTCTTCAAACATCACAGCTTACAAGTATTTGTATATATCAAGGTATTGCAAACGACCACCGGAAAAAGAGTGTATTTTATGCTAAAATGAATAATTCTTTGATGTACACATACTTAAGATTAGTGTTAATCGTTCTCCCTAAAAGATTAATGTTATCAAGAGTTTAAATGAATGAATACCGTAGTAGTACTTTATACACAATAACTTTATTAAACACACTTGACACAACACAAAAAAAAACATAATAATTGTTACACACTCTAACTCATTCCTCATTCGGCAAAATACTTAGGTTGATGTTTGTTTTTGTAGAACAAATCCTGCTGTGAGCATTCGATCCACTCCTATTCGCGTATACCACATCACAGTTATCACACTGATACATCTTGCATGAGGTGCTGAATAAGCAGTTACTAACTTCATGTCGCCTGGTGTTTGAGGTATTCGTGAATATTTTGCCACAATATTTGCAGTCGGTCGGTACTGCTGCGTAACTTCGACTACCTGAGTTCGCAGGCTTTCGCAGTGCCTTTGTCGATGTCGACATGTCCTTACCCACAGTTTTCTTATTCATATTATAACAGATTATACAGTAGATGAATTAAGTGGATCTTCCACCACATCCGTCAAAGGAGTGAAAACCTTCTTACATAATACATGTTTATATTGTATTATCAATATACAACAAGCGGTTTATGTTGACCATCTCGAGTGTCCCAGTAGATGTTTGCCCCTATGTATCTGCAAAACAGCATGGTTGATAAATTTTTATACGAAACTTAATTAATCCTTTTGCTGTATAACCCGTAATGTCGTTAATCAGACAACATTTCTTCTTAACAATTGTATATCTTTCTGTTTTGGAGGTGCCTTTTTCTTTTTCTTTTGCTGCCACTTTCCCGATGTGTCTTACACCAGCTTCTAGAATGTGTTGTGCTTGTTCTAGCAGTACTTCCTTGAAAACACTCCAGGCATGGGAGACAGCCAGGAATCTCTTCATTCTATTGCGGATAGGCATGTGGGTGTTTGTATACAGATTGTATTTCGTAATGTGCATATGCGAGAAGGAATTATTTAGGCAAGTATAAAAGCTCGGTATCTTTGTGGAGTGTTGCATATGAATTAAGCTTCCGGTATGCTACGATATTTGATAGGTTTTTGAGAGCTAGAATGTCGTTACATAATTTTCCCTTGGCATTCGTGATTNATCGAAAATGGGTAAGCCATGATGTAATAGAATTATTTATATTGCTTATAATTATTTTATTTGGTATGGATGTATTGTTCGTTTATTTCGAAGATTGGCACGGTGTATAACGGATTTTAATTTTTTAATATTAACGGTATGCTATCATTTATTGGAATGGGGACGCATGGACACTTTTGTCTAGCCGAATGGATATGCGCGCACGATGTGAGGTGATGTTGATGGCGGTTCGTTTGTCGGGCGATCGTGATGCTTTCTATCGGTGGAGTTAGGAATTGCATGGCCTCTCTACCTACACCCTCCCTAGTTGGGTGGGTCTCGCATCTTCAGCGATCGTTAGAACAAAATGCGGTCTCGCTCTAATGCGAACAAACTTTTACAAAAATATATTTTAGTCACTTAAGACTGCAGCAAGCGAGGTAATATGATTTTGACTGATACATTAAAAATATATCTTTACGAACCCACATTACGAGTGTGTGTCTTCCGAGACGTCATTATCAGTTGTGTATCACTTACGGATATTAAAAGAGAGTAAATGTTTGGTGACTATAGCTTCGGCGGATGGGAAGTGTTGGTAAACTATGCTTATAAGATAGGTTAAGGAGTAATGGACCTTCATGTGCTACTCGTTGTTGGGGCGATGCTTATGATATGGTGGTTATAGCTTCTGAGGATAGGTGATGATGGCTTAGTCTGCTTATATGGTGTCTTCAGTCGTAATTGTCCCCTCCATCCTGTTCATCGCCATACGTATTGCCTATTTTTGGATTTCGCAATTCTCGTTAGGTGTCCTTATTAATTATACAATTATTTACTATGCCTATTTACTCACTACGCAATTAACATCTAATTACACCTTATTGCCCTCTATTGGTATCGAACCAAGGACTGACAGACTCCTCATCCTTCCTGGTCACACCCTACACCTCCCTTACCATACCTCTAGTCTCTCGTCTTCCAACCTCGTTATTTATGTTTAGGCAGCCGATGGGTGAACATGTGTAATTAGTGTGTAATTACTCTTTCGGTACATGTAATTTGTCTTGGGACTTACTCTCAGTACTCGTATTTGTTTATTACGCAATTACATGTACTTACATCTAATTATCCTCAACGGGTTTCGAAAAATATGACTGTCCTACTCCTCAACCCTCCTGGTCCAACCCTACACCCCCTTTATCACGCCTCCCCATCAGTCTTCCTAGAAAAATGTTGAACTCCCACAAATGTCACTTGGGCGCTTTGTCCACCAAAATGGTACCCTCTCAAGCTACAACCTATAACAGCACACCTCAGAAGGGGTGGGAGAATCCGTTAGCCAACCACAACACACCCGCAAGAGTTGGCGTAGGGTGGATGATCTGTTTCCAAGGTTAAAGGATGCCGGTAATTAGTATCCCTCTTTCCGAAACCCCTTCCGAGGTTAATCAAATGGCACTTAGGCCACTAATGTCTCTCAAGTGCCACGAAAGTCTTTCTCTTCTCCTACTCGTTACTGTATAATAACTCGGAAAGGGCTCTGACACACATAAAATATTGGTTTAAAAAATTATAAATGCATGAAATTTTATATTTGCGATACTTATTTTTTATGCACACAAACACACACATATATATATATTTATACAAGTGATTCATTAATGTATGCTAACCTGGCGTTAGCGGAATCCTTAGGACAAATAACTACAAACACACGCACACACACACACACACACATATATATATATATATGACTTAGAGTTTAGAGTGATTTCGGAGTGTGGTAGACTCCCTCGAAAATGGAGATTGCAAATGTGTAATGCAATGATAAATTGGAAATTACTTGCAATTAGGCAACGAAAATTATCATACAGGCAAGCTGTTACAAGGTAGATAAGCACAGATAATGGTATTACGTAAAGTACACCCCTCCAAACATTAAATAGGGGTTGCCATCCCCCTATTTCTTAGAACTGTGTAACCCCTCCCCCCTCCTGAAGCAATTTGACATGACATGTTAGTAATAAGCATGCAAAAAGTCATTTTGAATTGTCACTTTGGTAGTATCCGTTAGCCCCGACCATTACCTCAAGAATCACATGTTTAGTCGGAAGGCAGATGAGTGGTTGCTTTGGTGGTATGCAGCATGTGCCACTGTTGTGCATGACATGTCAACTGACAACCTGGCTGATATTAAGAGTGATGTGGTAGAATGAAAACTAACATCGATATCGAGTATTAGTGCTCTATTTGGAATGCGAAGAGTTTACATGGTTACAGCATATGCTCGAAGTTTGAGCCCTCCATCTCCACACATGCACGAATGCGACACTCATATGTCTGGCACACACGCTGCAACATACCGGGATTAGCCTGTACGGTACAGCAGGCATCTTGAATATGTTGCCAGAGATCCTCCATGTTGTCCTCTTCAGTTGCATACAACTGTATCTACAAGTAGAAGTCGACTGGGTTTAGGACAGGTGATGTGGGTGGCCACCGCACTGACCCACCTCGACCGATCCATCACGCTGAGACCGCCAACCAGAGTGGCTAGAGGATTCCCTTTATAGTACACGTAAGTTTGGTTTATTTCTCCCTTCCTCTAACACCTGAAATCTGGGTCGGTCCCTATTGAAGAATTCAACTAGATGCCACATTATTTTGGTTAAATTAAACTTGCGGTTTTACGGTAATGCTTTTACTACACAAAAATGTTAATAAAAACAGTATCACTAATACTATTACAAATATTAAAGAAAGCTCGGAAGCCGCGGCTTTAAAACGTCGTGTTCACACATCGCTAGTTTTTTGGATAATTAATTACATGCACGCGCACAGTACGTAACAACCAAGTGGAACAACACATGTACGTAATTACGTTCTCCACTCACAGTTGTCAAAGTTCATAATAGCCAGCACAAGCATACTTCCTAATTTATACCGGAGCCATAAACGTATCAGCCACTACGGGCATCTGACTCCGGGTCCGTTTAGTAGGAAAGTTTAGTTACGTGCTAAACCACGTATTTAGCGGCACAATCATTTCGCCATGCAAACGTGCAGAATATACGTTGGCCGGGCAGTGACATAATCGAACCAAGTCCGCATTGCTATACCCAGTCTGCAAACATGTTAACAGTCCACGAGGATGCAACATTATAAGTTCGTTAACCGGCTCCAGCTAACCCGTCGCATCGCACTGCCCACTCCGACTCACGACGACGAGCGACCATAGCATGACTACGTGCCGTCAGACAGCCAGGACTCAACTGTCCCTCGGCGAACTACTCACGGTAACTAAACGGCAAACGCAGCGCCATCAACGTTAAACTAATAATCTAAAATTTAAGTATTTAGCATAGCTAAACACAATTTTGGTTTGACAGACTGGAGCTCTTTCAAATCTACGTTAATGTTCATTGTTTATCTCAAAGCTAACTATTTGTGTCACTAATATGAAATAAAGTTTTATGTGGAGGTCATGCATGTTTCAGCATTAAAAGTAATAGCGCCGTCTGGCGAGAGATATTTTGCGTGTCCGAGGCCTAGATGTCTGGGAACGATAAGGGTGACTAGGTACTTGAATCGAACGTGTTTCTCATCGTCAGCTCGCCTCTATGAGACGATTGTATACCCTTCACTTTTTAACTTTAAATAATTGACATTAAAAAGGGAAATAGAAAAAGGAAACTAGCATTCTGACGTTAATTAAAAATTCTTAAATGCTGTTCGTAAGCAGATACTGGTCAAAAATACTGAATAGTTTTAAAATGACAACTATACGAATGAAGGTCAACGTTCTGTTCGGGAACCTGGACAGCAGACTGCGCGCTTTAAGCGCCTGCCTACTGCGCAGGACCTGTGTAGCAGATTGTTTCAAATATACTTCATGTAATTATTCGCAACTTTTTTCTTACAATGAGAACACACTCTCCATTCTAATTAATATATCACACGTAATGGAAACACATGTTATGAAACCTTTCAACTCAGCAAAGAAAGGTATCGAAATTTCTTCAAATAAATCAAATTAATATCGATCGATCTTCTAAACTGGAATGTATGAAACAATGTTGAAGACTTTCCGCCAGTAAAATAATTATAATAGCCACTTGAAGTCCCGCGGTTGTGCGCAGAGTGATTGCAAAACCCCAAGCCAGTTCAATGTCTTGCGCCTAGAGGCAGGGAGATCTACATATTTGTGTGGCTCGTACACAATTTGATGCATCGTGAAGCATTTGATGTGCGTATAAATTTTATTATCATGCCCTTGCTTCTGCGCTTCAGAAACGCACGATAACTCCAGCAAGGCGAGCTGACTTAAATGTACTCATAAAATTGAAGTTAACTTTCAGCAGCATTTTCTTGATGTAGCGCGTTCCCCTCGGTCTCAGTTTTCCCATTCCAAGGAGTTAATTACTTCTGTTACCACAGGCCATCTCTGTACGATAAGTCAAAATTACTACACACCACTTGCCCCAAACTGATAGCAAGCTCTTTTTTTGCGAACAAAGCTTGTAAGCCTTCACTTAAATGTTAACATATAAGTTTTATTATACTCACTCTTACTTTCCCATTAAAAATAATTTATCTCTACATGCCCTCTTTGTAGCTACATCATGGCACACAGAAAAAAGTATAATGTTCTTGCAACAAAAAAATGCTATTGATATAAGACTAAAATGTAAGTGCCACTTTTCTCGTCAAGTGATTATTAAGGGAGCTGTGCGCCCATGAAAAATCCTCATTGCCTTACCTTTTATTGTGGTTTGCTTAACTGGTACGCAACGCACGTTCAAGTTTTGAATGTTCAACATAAATTATCTCACAAACGGTTCACCTGAGAGTGTTCCAACAAGACCACCTTATTTATTAATTTAGACGTGCTGATTCACAGGTTGTCTTTAAAAATTACTTAGAACGTAGAGTTACAAAGTTTGATACAATCATAGGGTGCCAACAGCCATTTTCAAAAGGAAGAGGAATGATATTACCACCTGCGTCTTTAAAAGGTGTAAGATCTACTTTATAGAAAATAACATTCACTGATTTGTTGCTTAATCACAAGTGGTTTCTAATAATATCAACTAACCGCATTTTTAAACTCTAATTTTAGGGGCTAAGTTGTACGTACATTTTCGTCTTATATTTTTGTAAAGGTTGAGTTCAGAGATTTAGGCGGCTCTTAACAACGAGTTCTTGAGAACAGCTTTTTCGTAAGGAATTGCCTGCCGAAGTTTGTCCCCATGTTTTAGAAACACGCGATATTTCTAGAACATAAAGTATTTCCACGTAAGGAAGAGTACTGCAGTTAGTCATTATATGGTGTAAAATACCCACAAGGTGAAACTGTGGTATAAATATCAAAATTAAGCAGTTGGTAGGACGATGGGTTTCGTGAAGTGGAAGTCGTCATGCACGCAAAGTGCTTGCCTTAATTTGTTTTTTCGAAAGTAATATTTATATATTTGACGAAATAATTGCACTTTATTTATTTTACATAGGAATGTTGTTTTATAGCAAAAAAATATAAGAAAAGTTTTAACAAAAGTGTTAACATCAATTGAAAACAAAATTGGTTTTGTTGCAGCATAAACACCACCTTAATGTTGACAGTACAGTGACGAGGTAACGTTGTTGCAAAATCACTTAACATTACATTTACATTAATAACATTACTCTATATTACATTAACAACATTGTTTACTGACAGCTCACAGATAATAAATACTGTATCTGTAACATTATTACTGTTGGCACAACATTATACTTTCATCTGTGCACTCTTTATTGAGGTAGCGATTTATTCATGACATATACGCACTTGTCACTTGTTTCATTTTAATTTTTTTATCATCATGGTTGAAAACGTTTTTCATTAGAAGACTTCGAAATCAAACATTTCTTTGGAATATTAATGTAAGACATATTAAGTTAAAGAAACTGGCATCAGCAGTGTCAGTGTTTTGCAAAATGTTGTACAGAACATTTTAATTGCACCGAGACTAACTTTTGTCATCGGCTTTTCGCGGTTTATTAAGCATATTTAGCAGTCGTGTTTGGGATCTACATTTCCATCTATTTTATTAAATCCACCCCGTGTAAAGTTAACGTTACCATGAAACCGATCATTTAATTCATGCTATGATTCAGTGAAACTGTAATTTATTAGGGATGTTAACACATTACTAATTATCTAACTATTATATTATGTGCATAAACAAACAGAACCCAAGATAAATAATTTAAGTGTCCACTAAAGCAAACATTAGAATTTTAACTCTACGGTAAAAAAATTAAACTAATCTTTAACGTCGCTGCCAGCATTGCTTTAAATACAATGTCATCGGTGATTTAGTGCGCAATGGGGTTAAGTGACTGGGTGCAGTTGTGTACCTGTTCAACGTCGACAATTGGCAGGGTTTCATTTGTTAACGAAACGTCATGATTTTGCGACATTGTTTCTCCCCACCTGCTATAAAAGCTTTGTTGGAAGAAGAGTCATTTCACAGCGCCTGCAATTACGGTTCGGCAGGAAGAGGACGTCTGCAAACGCGTGCTTTTCCAATTTCCGACGGCTCTTCACGTGAATTGGATTTCTTTTTGTCTTCGATGCTCTCTACAGCTGGAGCAATAACAACTGCTGCAGTTGGATCACCAAAATCTCGTTGATAATGAGAGTGATTGAGTTTAACTGATTGAGCTGTTCCAAATCACTGACTGGTCCCCGGGGCATTCCGCCAATCGCCAACCCTTCTAGTCAAAGGGTCAACTATAAAAGACATGTTGCACAGAAAACGGATATAGGGTTCGTAACTAAACTCGGAAGTAATCCAAACCCAACTAAGAAAACTCTCCTACATATGCGAAGAGCGCCATTTGTCTCACTGATTATTATTACTTTTGTTAGTTTAGAGTTAATGCCAATAGCATCAAGATTGACGTTCGTTGTTCACTGGTTTCGAGATCTTAGTAGACGGCATAGCAATGCAAGTTTTTTGCAGAACGTATGATTAAAACTTTTGTCTGTGACTGAAAGTGTTAATGGATTTTTCTGGTATTTTTTTTTCCTGTAGTTTTAATTATGGTGGGAAGTGTCAATGAAAGCCTGCTCTTAGATTAAATATCCTGATTACACAAAACAGTGTTCGGAGAATTGTAATTTAATTTTACTTCGCTGGCGATATTTCACAAAAATACAGTAAAAAAACTCGATTTTCAAGGGCTCATAGCGCTCTTTATATTTAAATTAGTTATAAAGTGTTCCAAGTATTCCCCGCTTGATTTTCCATAAAGAGTCATCTTATGAAGTTTGTCGTTCAAATTCAGCCACATTCGGTATGCTTTCATACAATTGCTTAGCTCTACATGTAAACACTTGTCCCGCCAAATTAAAAATTTCGCACGCATATGCCCACGATTAACTCGCCTTTCCTTGTCACACCTTAATTTGGCCCCATTTTACGATTATACGTTTTCCAGATTTTTTTGACATTTTTCAAATTATTAAATTGCTTATTATCGCGCTGACAAACGAAACTAAAAATTTAGCTTCAGTAACTTTCGTATTACGTTTTCAGCTGATTTTGTAACACAATAAACGCTACCGACGAAAGATGGCAGGAATGAAAATTAAATACAGAAAACCAAAGATAAATCGTTTCTTGAATTTCATTGGCTGTCACTACATACATTACCGTTACGCCATCATGAAATTGATTCGTCTTTTCTCATAGAAACTCTAACTTTTACGCCAGTGTTAACTTAATGTGAAAACACTGTTGTGTGACCAGTACCTTGCCCTGAGTTTTCTTAATATCATTCAAAGATTGTAGTTGTGTCATAATATATTTTAATGTTAACAAAGAATTTGTGGGGACGTGTAATACCGTCAAAAAATTAATACCAAGCTTATTATATTTAGTTTATGCTTAATTGTTAGAATGCGAAAACATTATGTAGTAAATTTAATTTAGTTTTAAATTTATAGTAAATTAATGTGTGAAAATTTGTATCATACCAAACTTAAGCAGCATTTTATTAAATATATTTTAACCACGCTTCTTTTTACAGGAGAACCTGCAAAATCAAATTTATAATTTAAGGTTTCCACCAAGAAGTTAAATAGTATTTTTAAATAAGGGGAGGGGGCGGTGAAAAACAACTTTGGCCCTATGACGAAAATTAATAGATGGCGCAATATTTTTCACGTGTCTTGCAGATAAAATAATTAATAATTAAAAAATATAAAGTAGTCAATTTTGTTTGGCACTTTAATGATAAATTAGCAGAAACTCGTGAAGCATTGACGGAATGTCTGCTAGAGAGGGGGGTGGGGGACGAGAATTAGCAGCAGCCACCCCTCGCAGTGGCTGTTGGGGTGATATCTTGGCTACAACGGCTATAAATAGGGGGGTGCGCAGTCTCGAGGAAGCAGGAAGTTTGACAGAGGGAGGGGCTGACGACGTCATCAGCGCAGCGCCTGAAGAAGGGGCAAGGTGAGCAGTCTGCCCCTCCCCCCTCTCTAGACCACCGCATGCTCCGTTTCGCCAAGCAGTAATGAGGCGGTAGTTCTCGCTAACGAACAGAGCGCTGGGGGCTCGCTAGCGGCGTGATGTGTTTAACCTCTGATCCTCGACCCGCGCACTCGGCGTCGAGAAGTCTGTACGAGCAGGTCCCGGCACAAACCATACTCGTTTTATATACACGCTGCTAAGGGTTAGCCGAGCAATTTCGGAAACCAACCTTTGAAAAAATGTCACTATCCCTACCTGCATATATATGGCCACACTGACTGGCATGCGTCCAGTAAAGTTGATGACGAAGGGAAATTAGTTGATTTAACGTTGAATCAAACGTTTTATGTTAACTTTTATAAAAACGGAAATATTTATTTTTTTTTGCTTTGTGTTTTCTTAATGTTTATAAGTGTAAGAATTATCAATTTTTTTAAGTGTTTCACTTGACCTATGCATATATGACTCATGACAATGTTAACTCTACATATGGTGGAAGAATGCTTAACGTGCATACAAGTAGATCTTAACACGACTTTCAAAAGTGCTCAGTTTACCGTGATCAACCTACACATGCGCGAATTTAAAGGGGTAGACCACAGGGGGAATGTGTCCCTCCTTTAAAAATATTTAACGGGCGTTATGGAAGTATAGGACGAGTAGTGCGAGGTTCGAGAACAAGCGATAAATAATAAACTCATTTTCTACACTAAGAATTGTTCTAAAATACCCTCTCTGCTTATGACACGTCAATTTGTTATCTTGCCTGTTTACATATTAATAAGACATTATGTACACAAACAGAAATGTAATTTTATTTTCCATATTATTGCTATGTTATGAGTTGTAGAGTAGGAGTATCAGCTGGCAAGGAAAAACATGGCTAACAGGATACGCAAGTATTCCCCCCTTCCCAACCAATTAATTACGTTTGTGGCCCTTCGTTTTACCTTTTTTTATATTCGTTCTTGCATTTATCTCTTAGGAAAGGGGTATTGTTGATGAGAGAGGCTTTCTATGTGGCTACGCTGATGCAATGCCACACATTAATCGAATAACCACGTTCTCAAGGTTTATTTCAATTGTCTCGGTAAACACTGTATAAATAGTGCCTGGTATATTGCACATGACAGGTTGGTGCAATTCCACCACTGCTATTTATTGACGCCTACACGTAGGAGCTGGGAAAATCCGCGAGTTCAATGACGCGTAGGCTAGACTACTCATACAAACTGCTGCTGTTTCTTCATTGGATGATGATCATGATGATGTTTATCGGTGAAAACTCAGCAAGTATGATGATACGAACTCAACCCCGTGTTCTCGGACGAATTTTCAAAAAGTAGGATTAAAATTATCTGTCGGCAGTTATTTTGATAATCACTAACCGTAAACGAAGAAAAAAGTGACCGACTTTAAATCAAGGAAACATTGAATGTACTGCTGTTTTTAGTCACTGAACAAACAGTGAATTTTGCCATTAACTGAGTCAAACATTGCTTATTGTGAAGTATTTCAATAGTCGCTTTGGCCGACAAAATCAGTTAGATTTACAATCAAGCATGAGACAGACAAACAATTTCAGGCAACGAATCAATTTGCACAGAAAACATTTCCAGGTTTTAGTGACATTTTAGTTTGTAAACAAAAAATTAAACAATTTTATTGAGTATTAACTCAAAAAACGTCTCTTTACGAGGAAAAGTTTGAAGATGTAGGCAAACTTTCTGTTTTGAGTAGATATTCCTTTGTCGTGATGAGTGAGAAACCGCGAGTGTAATCGCAAAGTGATCTGTTCTGAAACCGGTTGTAGCTGTGAACACCACAGCAGCTGGTACTTTGAGGCGGCGGGGTCACGTGCTGGCAGGCCAGCTGCTAAGAAAGTGTAAGTCCGAGTCTCTACCAGTCACTAAAGGCGCTGGCCAGTGTGGTGTTTACAAACACCGAATATTAATTATTTTTTACGGCAACACGCAAAATTCGACACCTGTCATGGCTGTCCTACGTCATGCTTTATGTAGGCGAATCAGTGGTTTGGATTAATGGAAGGCTGCTCAATAAATTCATTTGGTAAATTGTTTTAAATAGCGTATTCATACACAAAATTTAGATAGACTCTTTTCGTCATCTGCGCACATCACCAACACTGGCTCACTATTTGCCTAAATAACTGTCAAAATAAATAAAGTTTCCATACAGTGAAGTAGACGTTTGTTTAGAGTTATTTTTCTTTCGCACTCATATTTTCATTTTTGAAAAACAATTATTTTAATATGAATACACTCTTCTTCACTATTTTATTTAACGTTGTAAGGTAATTTATTGATAGTAGATTTATATTGAATGATTGTACCAAATCAAATTAGTTTCACTCCGGCTAGTTACACTCAGAACCACTGAATCGAAATTCCACGAGTCCGGAAAATTACAAATGAACCATGACCATTACGTGTTCTGCAGGCAGAGAGGTTTGTTCATTATGGCTGAGTCAGATACTGCAATAAAAGAAAATTTCCACTCACGTGTATAAAGCTAAATTAGTTGTCCTCTTGTTTCAAATAACAGATTTCATAGAGCCGAAATGAATATGCCAACTTCTTCACGTGTATAGGCTGTTCACGATAAACTGAGCACTTTTAAAAGCCCTGCTTAAGATATCTTGTATGCACGTTGTGTATACTTCCGCCTTATGTGAAATCCACATTGCCACGGGCCTCATCATTTTATTCATGTGTCGGTCAAGTGAAACTGTGAAATCATTAGAAAAGTAAATATTTTACAAATATGCTCATTTTTACACTTTGATACACTAAAGAAATACTAGTAAGCTAAAGAAATAATTTAAGTTTTCACAAATGGTTACCTAGCACTTTTTATTCGGCTTTAAGATATGGAACTACCTATTTTTCCTCCATCGTTACCAACTTAATTGCGCGCATGTCACTTAGTGCGCCCGTTAAAATACATGCAGCTTGGAGAAGTGACTTTTTTCTAAGGTTGATTTCAAAACTGCTCACTTTATTGCGAACAGTCTTTAACATACATATAACTAGGGACTTGAAAAATTCGTGAGTTCAACGACCTCCAGGTTAGACTCCACGGTATTATGTGCAATCGTGCAGATATNACATGCAGCTTGGAGAAGTGACTTTTTTCTAAGGTTGATTTCAAAACTGCTCACTTTATTGCGAACAGTCTTTAACATACATATAAATAGGGACTTGAAAAATTCGTGAGTTCAACGACCTCCAGGTTAGACTCCACGGTATTATGTGCAATCGTGCAGATATCAGTTGCTCATTGGTTGCTTGCTGCCACAGTCGAGGGCAATGATTGGGCGTGCATTTTGTTGTATTAGTCCAGTGTTCTCCAGGAATTGTCAAATAACGCGTGGACGAATGGCACAGGTGACACAAACGTAAGAGTTTTCCAATTCTAGCTTGCTCCGAAATTAATCCGCGAATATATCAGGTCTCTAACATATAACAGGTAGACCTATAACATAAAGGAACAATACCAAAACATTAACCTTGAAAAACTACGTATATCCAAAATATGTACTTCCAATTTCTTTCTTCACAAAGCAATGCGCTTCCAAAACTAAACAAAATATTTTAGGTATAAAACTTAAGTAAATACATTTGCATGAAATATTCCACACCCCCAGAGAGGAGTGAAGCGTAGCCATTACGCTTCGTGTATTAAATCTCGGCTAGAGGAATATAACTAGCATTTCAGAACACATATTTCTGTAAACAGCCTACCAACGTTGTGGAAGCCACGTGGTTTGGAAAGTCTAAAAACAAACACCATTTTAATTTTGGGACGTGAAAGTGGTTCTCTGTGCAGCTGGCGTGCGCACTCTACCCCATATTTTCTTTGCGGGAAAAACTGTCGAATGACCTGGGAACCACTACTTTGGAAAGTAGAATATATTTAAAAAAATTATACTGTGCACTATAATTCAGTCACTGCAATAAGAAGCATGATTCCAATAATTCCCATGCCCCCACTATTTCAGTTTTCAAGTGCGTGCATAGAAGATTGTATTGAAATTTCCGGAATAATTATCATGCGCAGCGGAACCAATGAAGAGTCCAGTGAGATACATAACTTAAAGGCGGGAAAAATTGGCGAGTTCTGCAACCGCTCATTGTCGTAGTAGTAGGATGGCATGCGGGTGGCATTGCTCCCTCCAGAAGTCAAAGTTTTAGTTTTGATTTTGGTTTTATATTTGAGTGATGATTAAACCTACGTGCTACATCTAGATTTCCCCCAAAATGTCAGTTATAATTTGTTATGATAAAGTTTTAGTATATCAAAGTTAGTTCTTAACACTGAAAGTAATCAAAATCTTTCGTTAGTGTCATTTAATTTAGAGTCACACACGTAGCTTGTAACCGTTTCATATTTTAAAAAATCGAAAATAATTTTACAAATAATGTTTTGTTGTAATAAGTACGTGTATTCAAGAAATATTTCATACTTATTACAACTTGAGTCCTCCTCCTATAAACTATAAAATCATAGCTATGCCATTGCAAGGATAGACTTCTGTGTACTCGACTCAAGGATAGATTTCTGTAAACTCGACCTGCTGTTACCTGTTGACCAAATAAGGCACCCAGGTTATGTCAGACATATTGTGTTTCAAATGTAGAAAAAACTAAACTAATTTTTTGTGCGCTTGTGGTTTAACCGGTCCTTAAAATAACGTGAAAATGTTCCCTCTACCCTACAATAATACATCACAAAAATTAAGTTGGGTGACCTATACGATATATTTAAAAGTCCACTGGCTACTTGATCAGTTGGCATTGCTCCTTTGGCTAGCTTTACACGTGATCTTGGCATTTTGGAAGTTGCACATATTTGTGTCTGAGGTCTGGCTTGTTGCGAATATATTCCGGAATATAGTTAATTTGTTCCTATAGCTCTTAGGAGGAATCTCTTTAACAAACCCCATCTCGTACACCGTAAAAAAAATTGCCGTAGTGGTTAAATTTCATATAATACAAATATTTACAATTCGCAAGATATTATTTTGTGAATCTGGCAATATTTTTTTTGATGGTCCAAACATCCTACTGAGCTACTCAAGAATCGATACAGGTAGGAAACGTTATCACCGAGTAACTGAATTAATATTAAACATTTGTTATTTACAGATTATTTGTACTTAAACAAGCATTGCAAACATTTGCAAGAGTATTTGAATCGTTACAGATAAATGCTGACGTTAACCCTTTCAGTTATATATAAGTATACAATTTTAGGCGTTGCAAAGAACAAAAATGTTTGTGTGGAACTGTATAAGTACCAGAACAACCACAGAATAGATAAGTACACAGAGACGAAATGGCGTGGTGGTTCTTTTTATGTGGGCGTACTCTTTCTCTGATTAGCTGCGAGGCTCTGAGAACGGATCTTGGGTCTGATTGGCTTCCACATGCTGCGGAAAATTCCCTATTGACTGGGCTTCTGGCTGGTCAGTAGGTCACCAGGTGCTATTTGGTGAACGGCGTTCCAACATATCACTGGCCAGTGACGCAATTTTGCTGGCGTGTGTCATATAGCCTCAACAACGAATTATTTCTCGTACCACGTGACGGTCTTCCTTATTAAATGTTGTTTTTAGCTGTGTACGGTGTACAGAGTGTTTTTGAACAACGCCGACAAAGCCTGACAGGTTATTCATTTCGCAAATATAAGACGAAAACGTACGTACCACTTTTCTTTGCCGATTATTGCGGAAGATGTGCGTCCCCAGAAATATAGTTTTGAAATGCTCTTAGTTAGAAAAAAATGTTAGCAAGCATTTGCGATTTACTAGCAAATCGTTGAATGGTGATGTGTATAACGGAGGTCTTACTCCTCTGAAAAAACGGGTGATATCGTCATCCCCCTTCATACAGTAAATGTGGGTTGCCACCATATGTCGCCATGAAACCTTTTAACACAAAGATTTACACGATATGTTAGGACACATAATGAATCAGCAATATAAATTAAAAGAAACTATCGTCTTATCGGAACACTCTCAGGTGAATCGTTTTCCATAAATCCATGCGGACATTTCAAAACAGATGGTGAGTAGATTGACAGGTAGGCAACACACACGCAAGGCCTGGAGTCCATTTCCTGTAGACATTTCCTGTATACAGTATGTTTAGTAAACTTAGTTCTGTAAAAGCAGGAGTTAATAATGTTTCAATACATTCGTTTGCTACAGTATTATTTACTTTGTATTCATTTTGTGGTCACAGTCTGTAGGCCACCATATATTTACTAGTGTGTTCCTTTGGTGCTTCACAATATATCAACGTGCCAATATCATTATTTAATGCAACTCACCCTGACTCAAGCATAGTACACGACTCTTTACAAGTTTAAAGTGCAGCGAACGCTATTCGTTTTCCACTCCCGTATCGTTCAATCACAAGTGATTTTGTGTTGTGTGTGTGTGTGGGTGTGTGTGGTTGTGTGTTGCCTACCTGTCTACCTGCCAGGTGATTCAACTTCTGTTTTGAAATGTCCGAATTCATTTCTCGAAAACGGCTCATCTGAGAGTGTTCTGGCATGNTGTGTATGTGTTGCCTACCTGTCTACCTGTCAGGTGATTCAACTTCTGTTTTGAAATGTCCGAATTCATTTCTCGAAAACGGCTCATCTGAGAGTGTTCTGGCATGACGGCAAGACAATTTTTTCTGTTAATGTAGACGTGCTGATTCATAGTTTGACACAACAAATAACTTACAGCTTACTGTTAAAAAGCTTCATGCAACCATAGGGTGGCATTGGTGACAATCCCGTTTACTTAATTTAAGGGGATGATATTATCAATGTTTTTAGAAGAATAAGATCTCCATATAGCAAATCACTAGTCAGATATTTGTTACTTAAACGCAAGTACTGTCTGATGTTTCTTACTAAAATCATTTAAAATCTCGATTTCTGGGTATGCATAGCTCCCTTATCAGTTCAGGGAAAAGTGGTGCATTTGTTCTCGTCTTATATGTTCGTAATGAATAACCTGCTGGAAATCGTCGATCATGCATGACATTTAATCCTTCTATGCAATTTCCCATACAGGAAACTGGGATTGGAGAAGTTATAAATGATATTTAGTATTTTTGCAATAATATCTTAGAAGTCGAAGCAAGGTTTCGAATAATAATTTAAATCTCGTTTCTAAGAATTTTCACTTATTTGGAGGAGGGTCACTTGAAACCTAAAACGACAGGATAAATTCCATTTCGATGCGATTTAAAAAATATCATCATGCCCAAATTTCCGAAGTCTTAAAGATATTGTTTAACAGAAAAGGCTAAGTTATGTTTTTTTTGTTGATTAGCACTGTCATAATAAAAAAGTGTTACATTTATAAGAATATCACACACCTACACATACATACGTGTTTGTCGAGGAATTTGCTCAGTTTGGCGTGTAGTGTTATTAAAATTTCTCTGTGAGAGGGTATAACCGCTAGGCTAAATAGTCACTGCTAATTTCTGATGCTACAAAATAAGACGATCTGACAAATACTTATTGTTGTACAGAAAATACTTACACATTGGAATATATATTGGCAGAGATTTTTGGTCACTTAAATCAGCAGAAGCCATTTATTAACATTTCTGTAGCAGTAGCTGAAAGAATTGCCCTCATTAATTCCACAGAACTGTACCGGTGTTTGCATCTAATAGTGCACAGCTCATTATTAACAAAAGATGCAGCATACTATAATTACTTTTAATGTGTGTGTGTATATATATATACACACATATTCATATACTCACACGGTGTTAGGGGTCAAATGAAACGTTGTGTGTGAATTTGAAGGTTGTTTTATTCCCTCGTGATGCATGCCTGTCCCAGCTGGCAGCAGATACTGTCTCTTATCTTGCTCGTTAGCATTCCCCCCTCCGCTCTGGGTCAGGGCATGAGGGGCCGGGCGGTTAGTGTGAACATGCCCAGCGGAGCGTGGTGGGAGGGCATTGCCGCCGGGACGCGCCGCAGCACTATTTTTAACAAGGTCGTGTCAAAGGGGATTAAACACGGTGGAAGCAAGTCGATGAGACCCACGGCGGCACTCAGCTGTCTCTCATCTCGAGCCGCCGCAACTATGGCCATAGGTGCCGAGCTAACGACGTTTTCCTTTATCACGTCCTTTAACCAAAGACACTGACGATTTTTCCGCGCTCGTTTGGCATAGGCTGTTCACGGTAAATTGAGCACTTTTGAAATCAGCGTTTGAAAAATGTCACTGTCCCTACCTACATATATTTGAACGGGCACACTGAGTAGAGTGCACTCAGTAAATTTGGTAACGACGGAAGGAGAATAGTTCCATGTCCTTAAGGTTGAGGTTATGTAAAAATATGTAATACCGAGATAAATAATTATGCGTTCTATGTTTTAAATGCATGTAAGTATGAGGATAGTAAAATTTCTAAAATATTTGCTTTTCTAACAATTTCACGGTTTCGCTTGACCGACGCATGAATAAAGTGATCAAACTAATTGCAATGTTAATTTGACGTACACTACAATAATGCATACAAGTAGATATTACGCAGAGCTTTCAAAAGTGCTCAGTTAACCGCGAACAGCTTATAACAAGCTGGACTTGACACTCCTCGCTGTATAACTCAGCGACAGGCTAAACCTGGCATTGCAGAGTGTTTGAAATCCAGGTTTTTTNACTTGACACTCCTCGCTGTATAACTCAGCGACAGGCTAAACCTGGCATTGCAGAGTGTTTGAAATCCAGGTTTTTTGTCTTGCGAAACTCTTAAACATGCGCCAGACGTGCTGATCTATTCAAAACACACACAAATTTCAGACTATTCCTGTCGATTACTTTCAAGATAATGCTGTCCAACAGAAATGCCATTTCGGAACACCCCGACGCGTAGCTAAAACGGCGTTTTCAAAGNCTTTCAAGATAATGCTGTCCAACAGAAATGCCATTTCGGAACACCCCGACGCGTAGCTAAAACGGCGTTTTCAAAGCGTTGTATCTTGAAATGTTTGGGCCAGATTCATGCAGAAGTGCTAGAGGCGTATGCATAGAACCCTACTACTACAAGTGTTTTACCTTTGAAATGATAGGGCCACCGCTTGAAGCCCCATGCATAGACGCAGCACGACGAGAACGCTGCTCGCCAGTTCAGAGCCCTGCGCTTAGGGGCGATGACGCACTTGGTCCGCGTGGCTCCCGCGCTTCTCGGCCACAAACGCGGAAAACTTCTGCAGGTAGGCGTGACCCTTAATAAATCGGCGTGTTTTATTTACACGTGTTATTTGAAAATGCACATAAACCACACGCCGTGTAAGACTTTAAATCAACGATAAAACATTTCACACTTGGCGGGGTACGGAAGGGTGATGGGGGGGAGGGGGGTGGAGTGGAGAGATTTGGGCGGTTCCCAGCGATGTCTTGAGAGCCGATGAGGGTGAAGCGAAGTGAGACTGGGGCAGCGCCGGAATGTAAGGGCGGGGGAAACGGTCAGCACTTGGCTGGCTCAGTTATATAGTGCCGAGTAGAAAAGGCGAATGAGTCAAAACTGTGTTGGCACACAGTGACTATTCAAGTATGTAGCAAACTTTGATGTCTAACAAGGTCTTGATTTGTAACGCGGGGCTCCTAACTGTTGGGAGTTCGCTGGCTTTTTTGCTTTTTTTTATGTCTCTGGTTACGCATTATTTGATAATTCCATGTTCGTCATTGCCTCATAATCACCCAGGGCGTTTCAGAAGACTTTATGTTTGACGAAATGGTTTCGTGGGATTTCAGGATCTTTGCATGCTAGGTATTTTCACGCCTATCGCGAGTGTTGTTGGCCTGAATCCAGCAAAGTCACGTGAACTTTGCTGAAATATTACTGTGTGCGCATTCTTTGAAGACAATTGCGACGTAACATTACGTAACCAGCAACTTTTATTAGTTTCGCTGTAACTAAATGTTACGTCCGCAACACTCAGAGTGAATGTTTCTAAAATGATCACGATGTATTGTATACTGTATTACGTAGGAAAGAACATCTAAGAGTGATACTGTCACTTCACCAGAATATTGTACTGACGACTAGCCAGTAATGAATTATGTACATTAGTCTTTAGAAAACTTATCCAGTATATTGTGAATTAATAGGACAGTGGTAAGTGGATATACAAAGTACAAAAGAACTGATTTTGATGGAATGGTCCAATATAAGCGTATATTTGCTAGTGTGTCTTGAATATGTTTGAATCTCTGTAAAACTCAAAATGCTAATGGCACATAAATAATGATTACACGCGCAGAAATACCTCATGTTCATATGACGATAAGGTTAAGCTTCGCAATTCTTTGTATGCTTCAGCCTCTGTCATTTTTACATTCGCTGCTGACTTAATGATAAACTTCTAGTCGTCTGTAGGCGGAGTTGTATTTGAGTCTGTAGATCTCATACTAGATGTTTATTTTAAAAACCACAATCCCTCATATTTCGCTGACACAACACAAATACAACAGGAGACAATTTGAATTCGTCCGGACTCTAATTAACCCGCAAAAATGTAGTTCCCTAAAAATTACTCGTAACAATGTACCAGAGCTTTAAATCACTACTATTTTGGTTCCAACACTCGCAAATGTAGTATGTGAATGTGTAACTGGTAGAACATGTAAAAGTGCCACGTGTAAAATGCCCTGTAAGGTTGACTCCACAGTTATGTGTATAATCGGGCTTCAGTCGTGGGAATATGTGTATTTAGAGGTGAAACAGTCGCTTACATCACGAATTAAAGCCGCACACTCCAGCAAAATGACGCCATCAGCCAGCAAGGTGTGGGAACTACGTTCGCCAATCAGCATCTTGTAACTTCCTTGCCAGCCATGCATCCCAGCCAGTATCAAATATTTCGTGGCACGCGATAGCCAATTGAAAAATTCAAAGTCTGCTCCCAGAGCCTCCCGCAACCAATTAGCAACGAGTACGGCCACGCCATTTTACATATGTATGCTTACCTACTCTGTGCTTCAGCTATTTATTCTTTGGCTAATATCACAGTCAGTAAAGGCTGTTCACAGTAAGCTGAGCACTTTTGAAAGTCCTGCTCAACATCTACTTNGGCTAATATCACAGTCAGTAAAGGCTGTTCACAGTAAGCTGAGCACTTTTGAAAGTCCTGCTCAACATCTACTTGTATACACATTGCGTATTCATCCACCATGTGTAATATTAACAATGCCGTAGGCCTCATTACTTTATTTATACGTCTGTCATATAAAACTGTAAAATTATTAAAAAAGTAAATATTTTACAAATTTCGTAATTTTTACACTTACACACATTNTTGTATACACATTGCGTATTCATCCACCATGTGTAATATTAACAATGCCGTAGGCCTCATTACTTTATTTATACGTCGGTCATATAAAACTGTAAAATTATTAAAAAAGTAAATATTTTACAAATTTCGTAATTCTTACACTTACGCACATAAAAAAAAACAGAAAGCCAAAGAAATAATTTCACTAATCACACATATTTACCCAAAAATTTAAATTCAACGTTACGAATTGGAACTACTTTATCTTCGTCGTTACAAACTTTACGGGGCGTATGCCGGTCAATGTTTCCGTTAATATACACACAGGTAGGGTCAGCGACATTTTTCAAAGGTTTATTTTTAAAGTCCTCAATTAATCCTGAACAGCCTATATCCGATTGTTGCTCTTTTCTAATAATTCACTATGTTTCTTCAGCAGGTTGGGTTTTTGATTCTGAGTGCTCCACAACTCCTGGAGCATTCCATTGTAAAACTAACTGGAAGCACACTTATTTGAAATCTTGGCAGCCCTCACATAATCTTGTGAATGTTCTCTTGTCCCCAGTAATTAATAGAGCCTGGAAAAATTCTTGAGGCCAATACATAACCTATGCACCATATTTACCAATCTTGTGTACACTCGAGTCACTGCCAGTGGCTAATTGACGGATAGGATACTGCAGTGAGAAGTCAGTTTTACTGTAAACTGGATGGCGCATATTTCTGCTTGTGGCTGCTTTGTAATTGGCTCAGAGCATACAGAGCATGTCGAATAAATTCTGGACCGAATGCGATGGTTATACGGTACATTCCGCGCTTTTCTATAAATTATCATACATATTTTTTCTTTATCCGTTGATTAGTTTTAAAATAAACATATGCTTGTGATAGTAAAACGGGTTTAAAACTTAGAGAAGGTTTAATAACTTGTTTATATTTAGCTTGGGAAATTATAAATGCTGCGATTATAATTTTCTAAACATGTAACATTTTATTAATTATGTTTGAAGAGATCGGGGAACATGCAAGCACTGACGAGCTGCAACACACATTTAAGTTTTTATATAGCATCACTAATGTCTCGAATGCCGAACAAGAGAATGTTGACTGTGTCCAGAATTAAACTTTTCAAATCGCGAAGCGCATATTGACAGTGACCAACTCGAATACGGCTTCTGCACGTTTCTTTTGTCATTATGATGTAGTACTCAAACAAGTTAACGTTGGGTTCGCATTCTTAAAAGTAAAGTTACAAGTGTTCATCATTTCACTTTCCGCTCAAAGTCCACCAGTTCAACTTTACGTAGCACCACGAACTTTAGAATAGTTGCTGGGAAAAGTGGTGAATCAGTGTGGCCAGTCAACTGAAGGCATGTGATTCATCTGCAACTAGATAAGCGTTATCAGAACTGTCACAAATGCAAAGACACTACAGAGTTTTGAAGAGTATCTTGACGCAGAAGGTTTTCGCGATATACCACTATGCGTAAGTATGATGTCTGCAGAAATTGGCTGTTTCAAATGGTGTTTCCCTCCGTGTGCACTCGCTATCGCCTTGGGATTGCTCGAATAGAACAGTCGAGCTGTAAGTGAACTAATAACTATAACCTTCATTACTAGGACAACATTTGTGAAAATATATTAATGCATGGGCGTAAAATTCGTATATGTCACATGACGGAGTTTTTGTGATAACTGTAAAGCAAAATAACCGTCAGAACTCAGTGTTATGACAAAAGAAACTGTTGTTGCGGTAACTAATACGATTACCGCAGTCGAAACAATGTGTAATATCTTGTTGCCAAAGCCCTAGAAAATATTGTGTACCGTTTGTCGTACCAATTCATTTTTTCCTTTCTATTTATATTCAAGTCCCAAAAATTACCATCTTGAGGCTTTTAAAGTTTCTGCGATGTCATGNCATTTTTTCCTTTCTATTTATATTCAAGTCCCAAAAATTACCATCTTGAGGCTTTTAAAGTTTCTGCGATGTCATGAATAACTTAACGCTAGTCTACTTAGGAAATAGATTTTAAATTTTGATTTAGTTTTGACTGAAATGTAAACGTTTGACAAAATCAGAATATTTCCGTGGTAATATTAAGATTTCTGGCTTTATGTTTTTGTAAATATGACGTTTTCGGTACTGGTTTCACGTTATATACGATGCCTAAAGTTTATATTTCTTTATTACTTTATTATTATGGTTGCCAACAACACTAGGTCAGTTACAGGCCTGTTTCTGGGAACAAGGAATTAGAAACGTATAATAAGGAGCAGCCAGTATTTGCCTGGAAAGAAAACGGAAAACGATTAAAAAAAAATACTTTTTCCTTGCAGCGGAAAGAATTCCAAACGATTCCTTTCCCAATGTGAATTAGACATAGTACAATACGCTTGGTTACGTAATTGTTTAATCATACACAAATTTTAAATTTGACTCCTGAGAATTCCTTAGAGAAATACGGCCACTTTATGGTCCAGCCAGTTTACAAAACATTGTAACGTGGAGATTTTCTACGCTGTTCTACATGATTGCAGATATGACAATTGTCGGCAGTAAGTTGCGGTAAGTAGATGGTGATATAAAGGAAGCTAACATAACGTATTTGTTATATCGCTCAGCTTTATACTTCTTTTCATTATTTCATTATTTAAATAATAGAACGTATGTCGGCGTTTGCTATGCGTTTAATTAACTCTATCACCCACCCCCTCTTCTAATCAAGCTTAGCGCCCAACATAATAGCAATTAAATGTAATAAATTAAAGAGTTAAAGTGTTTGTAATACACTGAGGCGACAAAAGTCATGGGATACCTCATAATATCGTGTCAGACCTCCTTTTGCCCGGCGAAGTGCAGCAACTCGACATGGCATGGACTCAACAAGTCGTTAGAAGTCACCGGCAGAAATATTGAGCCATACTGCCTCTATAGACGTCCATAATTGCGAAAGTGTTGCCGGTGAAGGATTCTGTGCACGAACTGGCCTCTCGAAGATGTCCCATAAATGTTCGATGGGATTCATGTCGGGCGATCTTGGTGGCCAAATCATTCGCTGGAATTGTCCAGAATGTTCTTCAAACCAATCGCGAACAGTTGTGGCCCGGTGACATGGTGCATTGTCATCCATAAAAATTCCATCGTTGTTTGGGTACATGAAGTCTATGAATGGCTGCAAGTGATCTCCAAGTAGCTGAACATAACCCTTTCCAGTCAATGATCGGTTCTTTGGACCAGAGGATCCAGTCCATTCAATGTAAAAACAGCCCAAACCATTGTAGAGCCACCACCAGCTTGCACAGTTCCTTGTTGACAACTTGGATCCATGGATTCGCGGGCTCTACGCCGCACTCGAACACTACCATCTACTCTTACCAACTGAAATCGGGACTCATCTAACCAAGCTGCGGTTTTCCAGTCGTCTAGGGTCCAACCGATATGGTCGCGAGCCCAGGAGAGGCACTGCAGGCGATGTCGTGCTGTTAGTAAAGGTACTCGAGTCGGTCTTCTGCTGGCATAGTCCAGTACAGCCAAAGNCACTGCAGGCGATGTCGTGCTGTTAGTAAAGGTACTCGAGTCGGTCTTCTGCTGGCATAGTCCAGTACAGCCAAAGTTTGCCGCAATTTCCTAACGTACACGTTCGTCGTACGTCCCACATTGGTTCCTGCTGTTATTTCACGCAATGTTGCTTGTCTGTTAACACTGACCATTCTGCGCACACGTCGTTGGCCTCAGTCATTAAATGCAGGCGGTCGGCCACTGCGTTGTCCATGTAGGGAGGTTCTGCCTGAAATTAGGTATTTTCAGGACACTCTTGACACTGTGGATGTCGGGATATTGAATTCCCTAACCATTTCCGAAATGTAATGTCCCGTGCGTCGAGCTCTAACTGCCATTACGCGTTCAAAGTCTGTTAATTCCCGTCGTGCGGCCATAATCACGCCAGAAACATTTCCACATGAATCACTTGAATATAAATGAAAGCCTAACCAATGCACTGCCCATTTAAACAATTTGTACGCGATACTACTGCCATCTGTATATTTGCATATTGCTATCCCATGACTTTTGTCACCTCAGTGTATGTACAATTCATAACACTTAAGCATTAGTGTATATTTCTCTTGTGACTTCATACCAGTTTAAAAATAATATTTAAGATATGCCAGTCTTTAGAGATTCTTTTAAAAAAAATATAAAATCATAATATGGAATTGTTGTATTTTTTTTAAGATGTTAGTTGCTAGTAACTTTTAAATATTATCTTTTAAACTATCTGTTCAGTTAGTTTTGAAACAACGGTTTAAATATATTAGTTCACCTTATTCTGTGCCTCCGTAGATTCACNACTATCTGTTCAGTTAGTTTTGAAACAACGGTTTAAATATATTAGTTCACCTTATTCTGTGCCTCCGTAGATTCACCTAGGTATTGAAAATATAAACAAAAGAAAACGAAAAAAAGATGGTTGGTTGAGCATAGGTAAGAGAGAACGATAGGTCGCCTGTTCTCTAAATCGAGAAGTTAGCACTGCCTGGCGGATAATCTGGTAATTAATACACTAGCGCCACCTTAGTGTTGAAAATGTAAACATATGAAATCCAAGATGGTCACNAGTGTTGAAAATGTAAACATATGAAATCCAAGATGGTCACCTCTAGCAATGTATAAACAAATGACAAACGAAAAACTCAGGGAGGTGGCTGCATACGATGGAATAAGCATTGGTGAGCGGATGGAGGGGGTGGAGTAATTGTGCAATTAAATATATTGAAAGGGGGTGTNACTATCTGTTCAGTTAGTTTTGAAACAACGGTTTAAATATATTAGTTCACCTTATTCTGTGCCTCCGTAGATTCACATTAAATTTTACTTATTCTCTAATGCAAACGTGCATCATCTCTCTCTCTCATTGATGTAGGGTGTTTTGCTATGAATCTATTCTAAAATTAATTCAGCCGTTAAAAGTAATCTGATCAAAAAACGGATTAACAATTTGCTGTACGTAGTCCAGTATAAGAAAATATAAAAGTTTAACTTCGTCACCAGTAAAGACAATAAACTTGGTGGCAGTAATAAAAAATAACGATATTAACAAAAATAATGTACACGTAGAGGTAGTCTACAACATAAAGAGGGTAACCACTCTATCGGAGTTGAAGCACTTTTAGGCATGCAAACCGCTCCTGGAATACCATACGTGCGAGGTGGGTATGGAGCAGCGCCAGAATGAAGGGGCTGGGGAAAGGGTGAGCCCCGAAAAAACCCGCTGACCAGCGGCATCATGCGATATCTGCAAACGATTTCACCTGGAATCGAGCTCGGTTCTCCTAGGTGGGAGGCGAGTAGTCTAACCACTATACCATCGCGGCCCCTGTACGTTAATAATCTTAAGGATTGACCCATTATTTAATTTAAAGATACCAGAATATTACCAATATTAAAATCGAACGATGGAAGAGAAGTTAGTTTGGAAAGGGTTTTCCCCTTCGGTCAAGATAAAAGAGTCTCTTGTTAGTATTTTTTAAGTATTTTTTGCGCATAGAGACGTAAGGAAACAAAGAAGTTGTAAATATTTTCCGTGAACTCTGTAATTTTCTTGAAAGGATACATAATCTAATAATAATATGGAAAAATACGTTCGCTAGCTCGAGGTTCCCATTCACAACACCCACCACCAGCCAACAAGAACATAAGTTTGTGTAATATATACATCAGTCTGGAATTTATTTTTCAAAGGCAACAAAAAGTAAATCCTGTTATTTTTTAACAACTGTTTTTTTGGTAACATAAGTAGAGGGATCACGGGGACTATGGCACATCGGACCTGGGACCGGAGCGTCGGAGCTGTCCGTGCTCTGTTATTCTGGTCGGTTGATGGCCATTATGGTTCCAGGTGACCTTTAAATTGACATTTGGCCTTGACCCCAGTGAACATTCACCTTTACTCCGGTAATATTTGATTTATAAAACCTAAAAAATCCCAAATATATATAAAAAAAAAAGCATATATTTTTTTAAAAAGTATTAAATATGTATTATTAAAATTATTGAAAATATGTTATTAAAATTATGAAAAAAATTATTTAAAATACTTACATTTCCGTAGGTTCCCCACACCACGTCCAGTAGACGACTGACCCCTGTTTAATTAATCACATTGTCTTAATGCTCCCTCACTCACCCCTCTCCGCCTTCTACGCCCCCACCCCCAACCTTGCGTCATTGTGCAGAACTCGCCATTATCATACTACCCATATATGTATGATATCCTACAACATACTGCGAAATATTCGTGGTTGGCTGAGCTGCCGGTTGGCAAGTGGGTTACTGGACACCGATCTGCGAACTAAGTTCCGAGATGTTGCTAGCTAGTCACGCCATTTTGCTAGCATGCGCAGCTAGATTTCCTGGCTTGAGCGGCTGTTTATCAAGTGTTACGGGATGAAACCGTACGCAGCACGGAGGGAGCCAGTCGGACTCAAAGCCCGGCTCACAGTAACATGCTTCCTTCGGAAAGCGAGTACCACAGAATAATTAAGAATACAAGCTATCTGCATCAATTCAGTATATTGGACAGAGCGTAACTCCTGTTCCCAGGCTTAGATATATACAGGAGACAACTTCCAGAGCTATAAACACAACAGTGCGCACAGCATCCAAAACTATTTATCATCCAGGCATACCGTAAGCCACATCAGTCACCATTCATGGGAGTAAGTCCAGAGCATTGCAGTGAATAGTAGCCATATCCCAGTCTTTCGACCATAGACAGTCTATTTTAGGCACTAGTGTGCTTTGATTGGCTGCAGTTGAATGCAATCCAATATAAGGAGATTGTTCTCCTTCCAATCGCGGTGGGTTGGCGTGGATACCACCTCACCTGTCAACAGCAACGTAAGTGGTTGAATCCATACACACCACCTTGATGGGACCGAGGCCTAACCTTTCAAAGCATGGAATAACAAATCAGGCGCGAGGCCCGTTCCCGGAGCCTCGCGTAGCCAACCATATAATGGGTAAGCTTACATCAAAGGAACCGTCATTCCCTTTTGGTGTATTTGTACTTTATGTCGTGGTATTCTCGCCATCTTATGTTTATTTATAAATCTTTGTAACTTAGCTTTAA
>NQII01007733.1:5123-47061 GCA_002778355.1 Clitarchus hookeri | reverse complement strand
CGTGGCCTCACCACAGTTCTCCAGCGGTCAGTCCGCTAGGGCAAAGTCCAACTCAACACCTAGTACAGCGTGGCTGGAGGTGTGCGTGAGCTCAGATTACGACATAAGCGTGTCTCTCGTTTACTTCTGTAATGGGACTGGTATCCTCTTTTTCAATGCATCTATCAGTCTTGCCTGCAAATTGGGATATTTCGGGCTCTTTGTGTGTGCGTGTTTGTTTGTGGGCTTGACGAATGAGCAAGTGAAGCATGTGCCATCTATTTATTTTGTTTACAGCATCACAAAGTATATTTGGTATCACCAGAATAAATAAAAAATATCACATTGTGGTGTGACTGCAGGGGAAGACGGGGGTGTGTTACCGTGGATTAGATATATCTCTGAATGGAGCGAGTGCATGCGAATGTATGAAGGTTGTGTTTTTTTATGATTTTATACTTGTGGTGGGTGTACCTCTACGCTAGCTTCTTCTCACGGTATATCATTTTTTCTCCGCAAAACTTACAATTTGTACATTATTTGCGTGTATAAAGAGTTTTATATCCGGACACTGGGTGCTAGAAATATTGCTGCACGTGGAGTAACCATATGGATATTTTTTCCCGCTCCCTAAATTTCCTAGCGTACTGATTTTAAACTTGGGAGAAAATGTTTTTTGATGGTGAGCGTCTATGCCTTTGTGAGGAGGAATTCATGGGATCCTTTACTGTGCATATCGCATACCGCGGGGGTATCGAAGTGATTTTAACTCTGTTNTCTCGTGATGTATATTTCCAGTATGAGGTTTTACAGTATATTCGTTATCTTGCCTTTCGATTCGAATACCTTCCTTCCATCAAATGGATCAGTTTTACTAAGCTTCCTTCGAGGCATATACTAAATTTTATTCGTGGTGTGTTTATATGGAGAGCCAACAGCGATGTTTTCCGCCATTCGATCTAAACATGTGCAAATATCCTTTGAATAGCTGCTCTCGTTGTGGGGGCATAGGTCCTTAGACTATGATGGAATGTAGTTTGCGCCTCCACGAAAACATTGTCATTAACCAACCCAGACCCTGCCATGATTCTTGGGCGTGATGGTTGCTGGCACGATGGTGAATGTTCATCCTGAGCCCTTGGTTTTGTGGGAATTACACCCAAACCCTGCTCTGAAGCAGACTGTACACGACGGTTTTTGGCTGGTGGAGGTCCTACAGATACGCAGGTTTTTGCATGACTCTGCGAGTTATCGCGCCTAGCAAATGCCATGCAACATTTAACACTCTTACATACTGAAAAGCCAAAAAAACTGGTATACGCGTGCGTATCCAAATAATAGAGGTATGGAACCAATCAGAGTAACGCGATGCGGTCGGCAGCTAGATCAGTTACTGCTGCTACAAAGGCATGTTATCAAGATTTAAGTGAGTTTGAACGTAGTGTTGTAGTCAGCACACGAGAGATGGGACATAGCATCTCCGAGATAGCGATAAAATTTGGATGTTCGCGTACGACCATTTCACGCGTGTACCGTGAATATAGGGAATCCCGTAAAACATCACATTTTCGACATCGCTGCGGCCGGAAAAAGATCGTGAAAGAACGGGACAAACGACGACTGACGAGAATCATTAAAGGTGACAGACGTGCAACCCTTTCTCAAATTGACGCAGATTGGATTTATGGGCTACCCTGCAGGATTCATTGTGTGAATTGCCTCCTGCATACCTTCAGACATTAGTCGAGTCCATGCCACGTCGTCTTGCGGCACTTCTGCGTGCTCGATATTAGGCAGGAGTACCAGTTTTTTTTTGGCATCACTCTATCTGCATTATTCAAACATTCATACTTTTCGTGTCTTCGAATACAGTTGGTGAACGCAAACGAAGAGTTTCAGTATTGTCACGGGTGCTGAGTTATTGTCTTTGCAAATTAGATAAGATGTAAAAATATAACTTTAAGAAACCCCAGTTCTAGTACCGTATTTTATGTGGTTATATATTCCTCCAGAGAGTAGCAGGCCCATACCGATACTCCGAATTTGAGTAGATATGTAATTATTCGGGAAAATTTGTGCGTATTACGTAAATGCTTGACAATATCCTACGACCTGATGTAAGTAAATATCTAGAGTTACCAGTCAGAATGCTAAAATACGAGGGGNCATGCTTGACAATATCCTACGACCTGATGTAAGTAAATATCTAGAGTTACCAGTCAGAATGCTAAAATACGAGGGGTGAGAGAGCGATATGTCACCTCTGGCATCAGACGAGAAACTATACCAAGGGTCGGCATTGTTCCCATTATATACTTTCCTCACACCAACACTCTCTGCCGGACAATGTTGAAAACAAGAAGATTAAGTGAGGATGAATAATTGTTCAGACTTAAGTGGTGTGGTGAGTGGTAACCGAATAAATACCCAATTCCAATGGTAATTTTAATTAGTATTTAAACAAAATATGTTTTTGATAGGTCTTAATCTAAGTTTTTAATATAAAAATTATTGACTTAATAATTTATGAGGGTATGCATACAAATGATTGGGAGAAAATAAATTTTAAATACGATGAAAAATTACCTTTTTTTTAATATATCATTCAAACAAATATGAGTGCCAACAGCTCACTTTGCTACTGAATCGACAGAATGAGTGGATACAGGAATCTCATCTGGCAGTGAAATTGAGAAATTAACGCCACCTATGTGTTAAAAATAGAATCCAATATGGAGGGTGCCGAAAGCATCACCTATACTTTAAAAACATAAACAAATATGGCTGCTGCCTGGTGGCTTAATAGGCAGTTCGCCTGGTTATGAAATAGGTAATTAATACACTAGCACCACCTAGGTATTGAAAATATAAACAAAAGAAAACGAAAAAAANCTGGTTATGAAATAGGTAATTAATACACTAGCACCACCTAGGTATTGAAAATATAAACAAAAGAAAACGAAAAAAAGATGGTGGGTTGACTAAAGGTAAGAGAGAACATTAGCTCGCCTGTTCTCTAAATCGAGAAGTTAGCACTGCCTGGCGGATAATTTGGTAATTAATACACTAGCGCCACCTTAGTGTTGACAATGTAAACATATGAAATCCAAGATGGTCACCTCTAGCAATGTATAAACAAATGACAAACCAAAAACTCAGCGAGATGGCTGAACACGATGGAATAAGCATTGGTGAGCGGATGGAGGGGGTGGAGTAATTGTGCAATTAAATATATTGAAAGGGGGTGTNCACGATGGAATAAGCATTGGTGAGCGGATGGAGGGGGTGGAGTAATTGTGCAATTAAATATATTGAAAGGGGGTGTTGCGAACATGACTAATTGGTAGAACGATTGTGAGTAATTAGTGGTGGGAGGGGCTATTGGGTTATTTAATATATTGGAAAGGGGAGGGGTGGGGGTGGACGCCTGTCGACTAAACAGCAAATAGCATTTGGCGAGGGTCAGTCGCCTGTTGGGCGGGTGCTGGGATGTGGGATATTCAGAATTGTAAGTTTTTTAATAATCATTTTTATAAAATGGTTTTTTTTTATAATTTTAATAATAATACGTTATTAATATTTTTTTAAATTTATTTATATTATTTATAAAAAAATATTTTTTTAATTGTTTTGGGTTTTCAAGGTTTAATGTCAATGTCAAGGTCACCTGGATCCATTATGGCCACAGAGCACGAAAAGCTCCGACACTCCGATCCCAGATCCCGATGTGGCAAAGTCCTCATAATACCTCTACTAATATATTTCCCTTCTTTTGTTTTCGCTAATGGCCATTGAAACTTCTGTCCTTCAACACCACCCTCGCCTCGCGAATATTACATACCGTAGCCCCAAAATAATAAAAAATTTCAGTTTTACAACAAATAACTACAATTCAATAGTTCACTCTTTGGAGATCAGTCGTTTGCACGTGAATGTTGCAAACTTTTTAAAGCACCGAAATATCACACGTATACACATACTCACAAACTTAAACTATTTATGTACTTCGAGACGTGTAGGATGCGGGTTTAAGTGAAAGATTTTATCTTAGTGACCTTGATAGTTTTCACGGTTTTCTTTATATCGTATCACGGATGGACAGCCCCTAATTTAGAAACGTTTACTCCTAAAGATAATGGCAAGCTCTGCAAGAGCCGAGTAATATGTATTCTGGTTGGATCTCAAATACATGAAACACGAGCAATTTTTATGGGAGGCAATTTTTATGGGAGCAACTACACTCTTAGAAATTTCCGTAGATTTATGGAAACTTTTACTGATATGTAGAGCTATTTTACGGAAAGGCACTCCGTAATGACGAATAACGGAAATTATCTCTGTAAATATAAAATACGGAAGCTCTTCGTATTCTTATGGCTTCAATTTTGAGACACAAATAATACCGATGATACCTGAAGCGTATAAAATCCCATCTTCAGAATACTACTTTGTGTAAAATAGTAGTAGATGAGTGGAAAATCACTCGTGGATTGCCATTTCTTTGATTTTTTTTTNGAATACTACTTTGTGTAAAATAGTAGTAGATGAGTGGAAAATCACTCGTGGATTGCCATTTCTTTGATTTTTTTTTCTAATTCTGGTACAGGACAAAACTTTTTTTATACACAGTAAAATATGCACACAATAAAAATAAAACNGAATACTACTTTGTGTAAAATAGTAGTAGATGAGTGGAAAATCACTCGTGGATTGCCATTTCTTTGATTTTTTTTTTCTAATTCTGGTACAGGACAAAACTTTTTTTATACACAGTAAAATATGCACACAATAAAAATAAAACNTTTTTTTTTTCTAATTCTGGTACAGGACAAAACTTTTTTTATACACAGTAAAATATGCACACAATAAAAATAAAACTATTTATTCGTTACCTCGTTTCATAAACCGTCTCTAAAACAAAATAGCTAGCGCTCTAACCCAACTGAAACTAAGAGAGGCGCGTTCGTCACTTTCGTGAAAAATCCATATTTACGAAATACGTAACGTCGTGTGAGTAGGTGAGTGCCCATATAGCACACATACATCCAAAGAATATATAATGGATGTCCCCACGGACGTTCTGGATATCCAGGGAGATTCAGGAATAGCAAAGTTACATCCAAAAGACTGCCAAAATATATCCAAATGTCCGCCCAATACCTACACAAGGATATATATATATATATTTTGGAAATCCTATAGACATCTTTAGATTTAGACACTTACCATAACTAATAGCCATTGGAGGTTTGGTAACATCTAATGGATACCAGGACGTGGTACGAACAAATATCTACTACTTGATATCCAACGGATATCATGAAGATATTCACTTCAGCACTTAGATGACTTTGAGATATTGTGATTGTAATTGGGATATCCAGTAGATATCCTGTGCTATGTGGATGGTTCCAGTTATTGAGTGTTAATTTGTAGTTTCATGTTATAATCCCACTACAGGACCAAATATTTAAACTTTGTTTAATTTCTGTGTTACACACAATTAAATACTACATTATGGAGAAAAAAACTCTTTTTCTTATCCCTGTCTGTAAAGCTGAAATACGATAAACTCGCAAGCACTCTAACATGACTGAGGTGTGTACATGCATTATTCCACATGTGTCTCTTATTTACCATATTCCTTCTTGAAAAAGCATGGTAAGTGAGTGGATAAGGTGTCGGACTGTCATTTTTTTTTTGTTTCCGAGTTAAAATCCTGCTACCGGACAAAATATTTTAAACTTTTTANAAGGTGTCGGACTGTCATTTTTTTTTTGTTTCCGAGTTAAAATCCTGCTACCGGACAAAATATTTTAAACTTTTTAATGTCATTTTATACACAGTGAAACACCCACATAACGGAAGTAAAACTTTTTTTGTTACCTTCTTTTTATAAAGAGCAGATTTAAATCAACAAACTTGCAATGTTATGGGCACATTTCGTGGATTCGTGNGGTTACCTTCTTTTTATAAAGAGCAGATTTAAATCAACAAACTTGCAATGTTATGGGCACATTTCGTGGATTCGTGGAGATTTATGTAAAATTTACGGAGAGAACGTTATTGAAAATAACGAAAAGTCCGTAATTTCAGGAATATGTCTGATAATTTGTAACCGGTATTTTCCGTTATTTTACTGATACTTTTTCTAACAGTGACAGAGTGATGAAACAGTAAATAATCCACGTTATGGCGAAGAGGATTTTTGTCACTCAAAACTGGCCTGTTAATAATTAATTTGTTCCCAGTAAGATGAGTCCGTACGTTGTAACACCCATGGTTTGAAATGTGCAGATGTTCCGGCTGAATATAATTTACAATCAAGCACTGGCAATAATAACATATTTGCATTAGAAGTGTCGGCGTCGTGGTGTGATATTTTTCTGTAAGACGGAAAGTAATACATTTTACATGCAAAACTGTAAGAAGTATGCTAGCCTTCGGTGTCGAGCAATGGGAAGGTATTAATTTCCAGCATCACACACACATGCGTACAAGTTTACTGCCACCTACTGCGAACACAGACGGGAATTGCGGAGACAAAACGTCTACCAATTACTTGTCCCTGCCGCAATTAAAACCGACCAGCATACTTGGAGAGGAGATTTGAAAATTACCAGTCAAGGGAAATCCTCCGTAAGAGGTTTCGAGAGGTTGTAATTTTTTTTGTCGGGCTGGTCGAGACAAGTGAGAGAGTGGTTGATTTTGGAGAAGGGGGAGGGTGGGTGGCCGCGGGTGGACGTNCGGGCTGGTCGAGACAAGTGAGAGAGTGGTTGATTTTGGAGAAGGGGGAGGGTGGGTGGCCGCGGGTGGACGTGGGAAGGGTGGCGCATGCGCGCTCCGGTATCCAGTTTGCTCGGTCAGAAATCGACCCACTATTTGCTCCAGCCGGGCTCTCCAGAGCTGAGGTACAGTCGCCGCCCCATCACGCTGGTGCACCTACGCCAGCGGCACTAACGGGGGTCAGGCATGTCTGTGCAATCTGTGTATAAGTCGCCACTAAGACTTCGCACATTCGGCTGTAATTATTCCGTGGATCATCGTTTTACGCCGAACATCTGTGGCTCACCCAAAAATCCTCCGTTATGACCTGTTACAGGTTCGATTAGTCACTTCGGTAACCCAAGGGCTCATAATGGCTTTTCAGACCACACGATGAATATAAACAACATCGCGTCGCAACAGCGCTTGTGCTATATACAATGACCGAGTATTTACGTAAGTTTAAAGGAGCGAAAATATTATCTTACCCATGCAGACAAAAATCTATATATTTTTTTAACCGCCACCACAAACTTTTCTCTAAATTCCTGCGCTAATTCCACAATAAAATACTCAAGTAGATATCTGAGAGATAGTGTAAATGTTGTGCACTTCACCTTAAATATTAAATAATAACTTAGGAGATGAAAATTTGCGTTATATTCTGGCAGCAGACTAAGCTCCAAGACTATGTGTGCCCGTTTGACTTATGTCATTAGCAGACAATTCACCGATACATCCGGGAGGACTCGCCAGTCAATGGTAAAAGCCCAACGCTAGAGTGTTCAATTAACTGTAACGCGGTCATACAGGTTGAGGACTTCGTATGAAGTATGTTAGCCAATGAAATTAAGAATTGTTCTCGAGTATGAATAGGACACTGAAGTCTAGCATTACTAATATCAATCAACTTTTCTTTCGGCAGGTAAGACCATAGGCTATGTATTCTACTATTTGATCATGCTTTACTCTTGTTACATTTAAATATTTTGAATAGTGATGTCAGGGCTAAAATATGACAAATATGCCCAATTTAATTCACCCTATGAAACAAGATGCAGTTTCTAATTTTACTCCAGTGATGGTATATTTAAGCGAAATGAAGTGTCTCTTTAACGGAAATCGTTCTCATTTGCTTGATCGCCTGACTGCACGGGTAATTGGAAATTGTCCTTGAGTCTGACTGGCTATGTTTGGGGTTAAAGATTCCTGATTGGTTGTGGACCGTTTGGCAAGTTCGTCACCAGTAACTGACTGGCGGATGATGTCCCATAGTACACAACTATAAAAAAAAACTCCACTGCGAATAATTTGCTTTACGGTGATATCAAAACCAGTGATTATTTGTAACCATTTACAAGTCATATGTGGATACCCGGAAATGTTGTGGGTTTATTCGGCAATAAGCCAGACTTCACAATAATTTTAGAACGCCAGCATCAGTTTGTAGTTCATTGGCTGTTACTCCAGTTTAACCCCAGGATAAGTAGGACAGGGTTCGGTGCTTGATTTACTTGCAGNCCCAGGATAAGTAGGACAGGGTTCGGTGCTTGATTTACTTGCAGGTCCGTTATTGGGCGAAAGTCGTCTGGATCATGTCTAACTAATTGGGCTACAATAAAAGCAGATACAAAAATGCTCACGTGGTTGAAATTTAACTTGGCCTTAAATGATTTCGCGAAATACTCACATTTCTAAACACATATAATGAAAAAAATTACGTTTTATCACAAAATATTTGACTTGTTCCATGCGGGCAATTTACACGTGTGGAGTTGGCGACGCACGCGGGAGATTTGCTCTGCGATCNAGGTCCGTTATTGGGCGAAAGTCGTCTGGATCATGTCTAACTAATTGGGCTACAATAAAAGCAGATACAAAAATGCTTACGTGGTTGAAATTTAACTTGGCCTTAAATGATTTCGCGAAATACTCACATTTCTAAACACATATAATGAAAAAAATTACGTTTTATCACAAAATATTTGACTTGTTCCATGCGGGCAATTTACACGTGTGGAGTTAACGACGCACGCGGGAGATTTGCTCTGCGATGTTGCGACGTCAACATTTCATGAAAAGAAGTGGGACGTGCACTTTGCAGGCCGGAGAACGGGTACCGAGAGACAGACGGAGCGCTGACGGCCGAAGCACCAGGGCAGCGTGGCGTTGCGTAGGTTGTCGTGTTCGGGATCGCGCTGGTCGGAATGCTGATGAGAGCCACTCCTACCACAGCGCTGGAGGCCCTTCTCCAGGCTGCTGGAGGTCTCTGGACGGCACGCCGTCGACCATCCATCTCTCATCAACTCCGTGCTCAGACCTCCGACCAGCATTCCTCACTTCCTCGAGTTTTCCTCCACCGCAACGTACCCGTAGTCCATTTTAAGAAAGCAACACATTGTAAAATTTCAACTAATCCCTTTATCTTGTGGCATTATTCGGTCTACTTCCATCTGTTTTAGACGATTAAAAACCACATTGCCCCGACATAAAAAAGCTTTATTCATTTTGGTGCACTGTATTCTGTGGAATTTATAGTCAAGTTGATTTTTATCTCAGTTCAGGCCAATTAAGTCTGACGTTATTTTTACATTTCTATCAAGTGGAGTTTATATAAGGGACACGTACCTCCCGTCTTTCATTTTACCTTATGGACATGAAATGGGAAGTCAGTCAACAGCTATTATTATTATTACATTTGGTATACTTAGGCTGACCTTCCTCGAAATAGTCTTAGAGTGAGTGAGTGAGTGAGTGAAGAGATTTCGACGGCTCTTAACATCGAAATCTTGAGAGCCAAAAAAAGTCTTAGAAAGGTGAATATTCTGAACCAAAAGAAGAGAAAGCACTGTTTTCTTGATTATGTAATTGCACTACTACATTTTCGCCATAGCAATTAAAATTATGTTTTCTTAGTAACATTGACAGTTACAAATTATGTGAAATATATCAGCATTTAAATCTCTAGTAGCTTCCCCTGTTGGGTACTTCCGCAGTTAATCGACAGAGTCTCTTTTTTGCCAACGAACGCTCTATAAACCTGGCCGTCATAACTTCGTAATTCTCCTTCCAGGTGACATCAAAGCTTACTACTTCCAGTACCTCAGGCAGAAAGTTTGGATTTAATAACACGCCCATTTCCCTCTGATTCGGGTACAATTCCGGGGACTAGTGAACCCTATCTAGTGGGAATATGGCGGACGTTGACTGTAACCGGTGGGTTTTCTCAGGGATATCCTGCTACTTAACTTCATAAGTGCAGGTATCTGCTTTTTTGATTCTATAGGGGATTTACAGCTGTTTAATGAGCCATGCATTCGCCATGGTAGGAGTTACCAAGCCCGCCAATAGGGTCTTCCTACATCTTCGCTCTACATTGATGAATTTAAACAATGAAATGACTGCAAACCCAGTACAACTGTTTCACTGGATTCATTGAAATCTTATGATTTCAGTGTTTAAATTTCACTTATTTTAAGTTATTGTCTTCTTACGTATAGCTACTTCCTCTGCCCCGGGTGCTGATTCGCAGTACATTTAGCTTATTTTTCCGGTCAGATAGGAGCATGGTTATTAAATTGTAATTGAATACGAATTTACTGATTTAGGCCTAAAAAATGCATGAATAAGTCTCATTAATTTCAGTTTTCTTGCAAACAACTCAGATATCCCACGAGGCTTCATCTACAATATAATAGTGCAAAGGTTTGCTTTGGCCTGTTCGCCGCTGTGACATTGGTGGAGAACTCGTTCAGCAATGGCTTTATCGACGTATTTTATCATTTAGAGTCTCTATTCGAATGTTACCAAACCAAATTAATCTTTGTTTTTGGGGTGCCACATCCGAATTAAACCTAGGGATTGTGGTAGATGACAGTAGCTCGGCAGAATCTGGCAGCCGTATTCGCTAATCTTGTTACTCACGCCCACTTGTAGTCGGAGGGTCGGGAGTTCGCGCCCCGGTACCTCCGAGGCAGATTTTCGGTTCGTATATCGCGTAAATGTGAACTGTGAATTTGTCATCAAGTCGGTTTACCTTGAGCTCGTCAAATGTCCCGAACACACACTGTCAAACGTCACACACGCTATGTCTAACGGCAAATATATAGGTCAATATGTAAATACAGTCAACTTAAAAAAGTGGTAACTCACTGGAATCGCATTTGGGAGGACGCGGATTCGTTTCCAGACCCGACTATCCTGATTTTGGTTTTCTATGGTTTCCCGAAATCACTTCAGGCAAATACTGGGATGGGTTCTTAAAAAAGGTCATGGCCGATTCCTTCCCCAACCCCTCTTCCCTGAGCAACTTGCCCCGTCTCTAACGACCTCGCTGTCGACGAGACGTTAAGCCAAACTACCTACCTTAAGCAACCGAAATTCAAACAACGTTAATATAATTGTTATATTATCGTTTTGTAAGAGAGCCAATTTAAATGCCAGGAGGGTAATCAGGGTTGGAGAATCAGTTTCCGCTCATGTATTAGTGAAGCTGAGGAGTACGCAAGAAGTACTCGCGTCAAAAATCTGAGACTTAAAAGACCTATAAAATACGCGGTTTCATCTACGAATAGCTAAACTTCAAATACTTACTTGAATGATTGTGTAATTTCCACAGTTGAACCGCAATTTGTCAGATACTTACGGGAGAACTATAATCTAGTAACAAAACCGCAGAAAAATAGCTCGTGTCATGTGAAACCATGTTCAGAACAAAACCGATTTCTCGCCGTGACAATAGCCAATGTACGGATGACGGTGACAAGTCATTGAACTCTCAATCCTTTTTTACTTTAGACTGTTCGTGTAATCAGTGGGCACATGCACGATTTGCGACTTCAGTGATCTGCAAACGTTTTCGTATAATTCAATGTATTTGATGTGTATACTGCAGTGTGGTTCAAGTTCATTTGTCATACTAAACGTGAATAAAAAATTTTTATATTTAAACTTTTTGAAGTAGTACTGTATGCAATTCTGTTGATAAGTTAGAGGTGGTAGACTCCATCAAAGTAATGCCATCTTAGGGAGGAATCTTGAATGCATGACGTGAAATGAGACCCAGTACGGAGAAGCGAGTGAATGAGGGAACTGAAACTCCACCGGCCATCACTAACGTCGGGTACATTTTCCATGTCAGAAAGTACAGACTCGGGTACAGAGTAAAAAATAATACCGAGGTCAAACAGTTACTTATACCACGAACTCCAGTCGCACGTGCCAGCAAAATGGCGTCGCAGGCTAGCAAAATGTTGTAACGCCATTTGCCAATTGGCGCCAGGTAATTTGGGCCCGTTCTACAATACACAGATGCGTTAGAAAGCGGACACAGAACAAGTAAACGAGCCGAGCGGGCGTATCGTGACGAATTTTAGCTATTTTATAATACAAAGAAACTTACAGTTCTGTAACTTACGATATCAAAAATACTCAGCCGTTGCAAATTAACGATGTTAGTTGTAATGTACACAGATTTTGTTTCTATTTTTAAAGTGTTTAACATTGCGTTATTAATATTGCCAAACCAATGCGCAAATGTTTGTTAAAACAAAAATGATATTAGCTATGGCATTTTTTCGTATACCACAATTGGTCACGGAAATGAACATCAACAAACAAAATACTTGATGCCTATTGGCTACACGGATTCACAGACACTGAAGAGTTGGGTGTTGTCTAGCTTTCTTACGCGTATTATCCGCGTACACATGCGTCCTACTGTAGATGGAATACGGAGAGTTTTGCGAGCTCCTCTTCCGTGATACGTATCCGCAACCGTTCCATTGTATAACGGGTCCAATCGCCAGCCTGCAGCCCAGCCAATGGAGAACCTTTCGCAACATGCATAAGCAAGTCAGATGCAAGGTCCGGTCCCAGATCAAAGCACAGCCAATCAGAGATGGGTACGACCACATCAAAGGAACCGCCACGCCATTTCGTCTCTGCGTACTTGTCTACTCTGTCACGGTCAGACGGGAATCCAGTCCAGATCGCCGTGAGTCCAGAGTGGATAAGTATTCAGAGACGAAATGGGGGGATAGTTCCTTTGATGTGGTCATACCCATTCTCTGATTGGCAGCGTGAGGCTTTGTCTCGATTGGCCACTGCATGCCGCGAACAGTTCCCTATTGGGTTTGTCGCTGGCTGGCGAGTAGGATACCAGGTTCTGATTGCTGAACGGCGTTCCAACATTTCTCCTGGAGTGTGCGGCTGGAGTTCGCGGTACAGGCGGCCGTTTCATCTCTGTATTCTTGAGTACTCTGTGCCGTGGGTATGAAGCCGATGTGCTGAAACACGGCCACCTCAGCCACAGTCTACGGGGTAAAGTACACTTGAAATCCTCTGCCAAACGCCAAAACTCTATCAGGGGAAGGTCACATACTAACTTGTTATAACGCGCTTTATTTATAGACACAAACACATATACTCTATTCACGGATTCTTCACATTTTTTAAATCAAACCTTTGAAAGTCACCCTATGTATGACAGGCTTGGTTGTCTCCTATATATGTGATGTATCATAGGCGTGTTATACTGGTGTTAAAGTTAAGTGGCTTTTTTTTTGTTAAATTGAACTTATATTTTCATTTTATCTATAAATTATTATATTTACGTTATAATTTATATTAATAAAAACAGACAGAAAATAGGTGTGTTGGTAGTGTTCAAGCAAGGAATAGTTCTTATGCAAAATATTATTAAACTGAATGAACACGAATGCGGGGCGTTGTCCCTCTGGTGTCATTTTCTAGACTCGGTTAAGCTTTGTTTGCATGAGGTGGAGGGACACCCCAGGATAAGAACTTTAGCAGGGCTTCAGAAAAGTTAGAAGTAATCGTGAATGCACTTTAGTCAAATGTCGTGATGGAATTCACACAACACGTCTCAGTGGGCTTATGCACTCGAGTAGCAGTTGCCAGCTTGGTTTCGATTCCTGGTTCGGTGGGAGAGAATTTAGGAAATTAGAAACGTCAGCTGTCAGAATGGTTGTCAAGAAGAACCGGACACGGTGAAACACACCTTTGTTAACATACAATCTTCAGAAATGAAACTCTATGGTGGTTTTGGAATTCTGGTACCGTTTGAAATAAGGTTGATTAAAATGGGTGGCAAGCACTTGCTTGTATTTCTAATTATATATATATATATATATATATGGTCTAAAGTAATTTCCATGAAAATATCTGAAATTGAGTCGAACCACAGTTCAGTCCTGTCAAGCGACTAAATGAAGTAGTGAGCCGTGTTTCATTACCTAAAAACTCTGAAAAATTATCGCAGGGTTGCGTGGCGAGCTAGTCGCCCGCCCCTCTCGCCGCATTTCCAGGGGCTGCGCAGCCGTCTGACGTCAGCGTTGCTATGACGTCACTCCCCTTCCTCCCCCGGGGGAACAGGATCACCTCTTTTTCACCCCTTCTGCACGTCCCGTGAATTCAACCTCGCCGTCTCTTTGTTACGTAAGACTTGTGCCGCTCCAATTTCGGCCGCTTGGCGTGCGGCTATGGACAAAGACGGTCGGGCCCTTAGAGAACTAGCACGTTTAGTAGATCTCTCTCTCTCTCTCTCTCTCTCTCTCTCTCTCACGAGTATGTAGAACCGCTCGTGGAACCTGCATGTATTATGCACCTGGCCCTATGGGACCGTTTGTCGCATTTCATTAGGCTCAAGTTCGTTTGCAAATATTTCCCACGTAAAACCGTCTGGCCTTCTGATATGAACATTCCAGGCCGTTTAAAAGTCGTTCTATTCAAATTACTTGGCTACAGTTTTCTTTTTGCATAAACTACATTTGTGTGGCAGGAAAACCACGCTACCAGTGGCATGTGGTGAAATGTTGCAAGGTAAGCTGGTGCTTGCTCACTGCTGTACATTCTCGGTGCACGCAGCAGGAGCCAGTAACCTCCGTGCAGCCTGGGGAAACTGAATGCATTCCGACCACTCACAAGCGAGCAGCAAGGGACCCATTACACTCGTCCTGTGGTGTCAGCTGCCGAGCTGTAAACTAGCAGGCAACAGGGTACAGCACAGAGCTAACGCCAGCTTACCTTACGCCACTACACGCTACCTTACCGAGTGACATAAGCTGGATAGCTAACAATTCATTATTTTTAATTTGAAACCCTTTAAATCTCCAGTAAAAAAAAAATTGGACAAATAGTTTTTGCGTAGTAACTTGTGAAAATCACGAATTCAAAATTTTTCGAAGCTCATCGATAAGGGAAAACATTTAGTAAAAGAGTGAAACCAGGAAAAATGAAGCATACTATATTAATTAATTTTGTGCTTTGCTCTGGAAATAAATTCTTCAAAATTCAGGAACAGTCGAATATCAGAATATGCTAAAAATTGCTTTCAATTTTCAATTTAAAATACAAAAATCTGTTTTATGTGTGATTATGCATATGTCTTGAGGTACCCCCTGGAACTTTTATAAAATAGTTAAAACTTTATTTGTTAAGCAGTTATGCAGAAGACAGCTTAAATAATATTTTCATTTGCTTGAAATAAGATCAAATTTAAAGTTTACAATAATGTTTGCACAAATATGGAATAATTACTTTTTCTATATGGCGCCTTTGACATCACATTTACGTAAAGAGTTTCGGTTAACATATATAAAATTATCAACAGTTACAACTTCAGGCACTTTTTTCCTCAAGAAAATACAACTAGAAGTACTGGAAATGCTACATGAAAAACTAAAAATTCTGTTTATATCTTCAGAAATTAATGTTACACAGTAAATGACGTCGGCGTCCAGCTTATGTAAACATACAGCTTCAAGCCATATAAACAATTCCCCGATGCAGTCACACCAAATCTGAATACCAAAATAATGTGTTTGTTTTTGGGGGAAATTTTCACTTCGATAAGTTTGGTCACTTGTATAATGATCAAATAAATCCAGTTGACAGGTGAAACTGAAAGTGGCGAAAATAATTTTGACTGAAATACCACGAACGTATAACTTCTCCAGGATATAGGAACACAGATCTAATACAGTCTATCAACATCCGTAGTTTTGGAACACTGTAAGTGCATCTTAAGTTTAAAACATTTTTAATTGTGTGTGGGGGGGGGGGTGCGGTTTGTAGCACTGTAAACTGAACTTAGAATAATACCGTCAAACGTAAAGCATACATAAGCCTCATCCAGGTATTCGAACTATCTATCCTGCACACCTCAGGCTAGCGTCCAAACCTAGTACTTCTCGGTGGACATTGTTAGATTCCTTGGAGACCATTTAGTTTATATAACATGTTATGCTGTCTGTTTTCAAGACATTGATTGATGTACTGTTCTCGGTAACAGAAGACAATGCATGACCTCAGTTTTCAGGTAATCGAAATGATGATTGTTGTAAGCAATTCGCCATCACTTAAGCCACTTGATGTTATTTCTTCATTTTTTCGAAGTATTAATCAGTCAAAATTCGGTCCCACGGCNTTTTCAAGACATTGATTGATGTACTGTTCTCGGTAACAGAAGACAATGCATGACCTCAGTTTTCAGGTAATCGAAATTATGATTGTTGTAAGCAATTCGCCATCACTTAAGCCACTTGATGTTATTTCTTCATTTTTTCGAAGTATTAATCAGTCAAAATTCGGTCCCACGGCAAAAAAAAAAAATGCCCGGTGACCCGTTGTGGTTGTCACCACAACGAGCAGAGTGCGATTACCACCGAGAACAATTTTGAGTTTTCGAATGTGGAAAACGTGGTGAACTGAGACTTTCAAGTTTGAAGAGTAGATTTTCTGGGGGTATACTCGCCCTCTACCACCATCCCCTACCCCAATTCTGTTCTGTCGCTACTCCACCTCCAGTTCGGTTAACTCGTTATCATCTCTGGCCTGTGAATCTTTGGACTTGGCTTCAATTTTATGTATAATTTGGGCCTGTTTTTGTTTTTATATAACACAATATAGAACGATGTTTTTCCTTCTAATTGTTAATTACCTATGGTTTCCATTTAATTGTTCAGCAGTACGAAGCATTCACTGCTTGACCTTACAATGTTGCCGATGGTAAAGAATACCAATTAAATTATAAGACAGGTGGACTACGTTTATTAAACTTATCTAAGTTTTAATCGGAAACGCTTGGTACAGTGAACGATACGAAGATCGACATTGCTAATATTTTATTGCAGCAGTAGGTGAGTGCGTTTAAATATATATATAAACATTTAGTTTCAAAACGTGGACGCTGCTTCCAGGTTTTTCCAAGACGACAGAGCGTCGTATCTGAGTTCGTGAGGGATGGAGATTTTGATGAAAATAAAATAACTAAATTTAATTTCTAATTTATTGACACATCTACTATTTGCAGCATTAAATTACATATATTTTTATTTCTCAGAGAGCGCAATATTCAATGTATATTTCAACTCTAATCAACGCCCTTCTCAATGTCGCTGTTTCATTATAGTCAATTAACTCATACTTATCATTAAAAAACATTAAGTTTTTTTGTTGCCATCATTTATAATGTTTTTCACTCACTCATTCAGTCCAATAGTCCAGCCTGTCAGCTGCACTCTTCACTGCTTGATACTCGCAGTCGCAGATTTCCCTTCCGCTGGCCACTTCTCTCGGCGCTCGTCGTCTATCGCTGGAACTCGGCAACTCATCCATTCAACAACTACAACTCCCGGCCTGGAGGCCCATCGCACAATTTATACTCTGCTGGCCTTGACCTGTAAAGTTCGATGCACCCAGAGTCATGCTTTGAGAAGGGCAACAAACCACTAGAACATTCTTAAGATAAATACAGAAACTCAATACAACCGAGGTCAGCAGCGCGCGCCGCAAAAGGATTATCGTTACGGCTCGCATTTTGGTAATAGATANAAAAGGATTATCGTTACGGCTCGCATTTTGGTAATAGATATGTGGCTCTTCGTTTATAACGCACCTGTAATTCAAAACTTTCCATAGACTTGCCGCCGCCACCGCCATCGCCATCGCGGGCTTCTAGCGAAGCCAGCAGCTCTGCCCTACCCGAGAGACCCACCTGTCGCTACCTACCAGCCTGAAGAAGGGGGGAGATGAAATGAGACGGGGACTGTAGAAGCGACGGAACGGGTTTGATTTAAGAGGCAGAATGCCGGAAAGAATCAACCTGCCATAGACAGCTTCCGCCATGTTATCCCAGTCTCGGATAAGGTGTTCAGCATCGAATTAGGATAACCGTGGTGAAACGTTGGTGGAAGCGTAAAGACAGCGAGACCCCAAAACGTGTTTAGGCATCAAGATGTAGGGGAAGGCGGGGTAAGACTATAAAACGGAGAAAATTTTTATTTCGTTTATATGAAGTTCGATTTGTATGGAAATCTGTATTACTGCATTAATGTATGCATTTCGCGCATTTACAGCGCTTGCACATTGTTTCCACTCATTTCGCTTATTCTGTATACATATGATTACTACATGGAGAAAAATATTCAGTTGACCTTACCAAATACATTTGTTTGAAAAGTTTTTGTTTACAGCAAACAATATTTTGTTCAGCCAGTTAATCTGCTGTTGCTCCAAACTTCTGCAATCGTTCTTTGAACAAAGTAAATCATTTGAAAATAATTTGTTGAGCCCAACAATTGTTTGGTTGTCATCATCCATCTACAGGAGGGTCCGCCTAACGTGGACACTCCCAACATTTCCGGAACAGTTGCAGATCACGAAATGCGGTTTTCGCTAAATGAAATTACTTATGGGGGCAAGTAATTTGTAGCAAAGTGACAATTCGTAGCACGTGCATGGACAGAAATTATTAAACCACATATTATTTTTCCCCTAGAAACATACATTTATTTCAACGGCTTCTAAAAGTACGTGCTAAGAGGAATTCAGCGATATAACATATGCAATGGAAAGTAACACAGAAATGCCAAGAAATAATGTTCAAATATTATTAAGTTAAGTAGGCCGGTAGCATGGGGCAGTTAACCTGTACTCACAGCTGTAGGCAAGCAACACGCGCTGTGATTCATCCTGGGGGGACCGCTCCCTAATAACAGCGCAGCACCAGTCCCTCTAATATGTTATGGTAAGTAGTATTGCTGTGTGTGGCTGTACGTACCCAATACCCAATAAAGTTCACGAATGAGGAAAAACTGGACGCTATACTTATTTACGGTGAGAGTGGCAGAAATGCCAAGCAAGCAGCCCAAATGTATGGCGAAAGGTATCCTAATCGGACGCCCATCGAACGGCAACAATACGAAGAATTTGCACATGTATCTTGTTACGAGGTGATTGGAATTCCACAACGCGAGTGCGACGAAAGACTGCTACGGGCGAGACGCATCAACACGATGTGTTGACATGTGTCGATGCAAACCCCCACATGGGTACGCGAGAACTTTCCAGTTTCGTAGGAATAAGTAAAACAAGTGTGCTACGGATACTGCGCCAACGGAATTTCCATCCATATCACGTGGCTCTTCATCAGGTATTGCATGAAGGTGATATCCAGCAGCGTGTTCAGTTTTGTAGGTTTGTTCTGATGTCTGTAAGTGATGACAGCAATTTTCTGAAGAACATACAATATACCGATGAAGTGACCTTCACAAACCATGGACGCGTACATTTACGAAATATGCACTACTGGGCGACGGATAATCCGCGTTGGGTCCGGCACGTGAAGCACCAGCGACAGTGGAAAGTGAATGTGTAGTGTGGAATCGTTGCGGACTACGTCATAGGTGCATACTTCATTCAAGGTACGATGACCGGCTGTACGTATCCCCACTTCCTTAGAGAGACCTTACCGCCACTCCTGGAAGATAACCATTCTACATACGTCGTGATATATGGTTTCAGCATGATGGTTGTCCTGCGCATTTTGCTTTGCTGGCGAGGCAAGTGTTACATGAAACGTTTCCAAACCAGTGGTTAGGGCGTGGTGGTGTTCTAAGATGGCCAGCTGGCTCCTCGACCTCAAACCTCTCGATTTTTCCTATGGGGAGCACTGAAAAATATGGTTTACAACACGGTTCTTACGACGCCAGAAGACATGCAGGAACACATTTTGGCTACTTGCAGAGGCATTACGCCAGAAAAACTTCAGGTCCCTCGTCGCTCGCTACATGTGCTTTTGCAGATATGTATTGCTGTCGATGGTAAACACATCGAGCACATTCTGTGAAAAGACCTAATGTGAAGAGTTTCAACCATAACTGTGATCTTTTGTGCTATGCATGCGGATGAGATTGCATTTGTTCGTTGGTTGTTTTGTTCTATTTTTTTTGGGCATCTGTACGCACTCGTTACTCAGTAGAGTTAATGACTAGGAAACAATTCTCCTGAATTATGTTGATATCTGAATAAAATATAATATATTAATACCAGACTTGCACTCACATTGCCCGTCTTCCCTCCACTGCGCTGCTCTCCTTTGTCCAATATCGCATTCCGTGCCCCTTGCCCCATTAAGATAGCGCTACGCTGCTATAAGGAAGCGGTCTCGCCAGTATAAGTCCCGGCGCGTGTTGCTTGCTTACGGCTGTGAGTACAGGTACACTGCCCCATGCTACCGGCCCACTTAATTTAATCACCTTTGAACATTATTTCTTGGTATTTATGTGTTACTTTACATTGCATATGCTATATCACTGAATTCCTCTTTGTACGTACTTTCAAATGCCGTTTAAATAAATGTATGTTTCTAAAGGAAAAACCATATGTGGTTTAATTATTTCTGTCCATACACGTGTTACGAATAGTCTCTTTCCTGTAAATTACTTGCCCTCGTGCGTAATTTCATTTAGTGAAAACCGCATTTCGTGATCTGCAACCGTTCCGAAAATGTTGAGTGTGTGTACGTTAGGAGATCCAGACTGTATATTTAGTACACACAAATATTTTACAAGTACTGTCAAATAATTAGGTGGTTTACCGTAAACATTAAAAGTATCATGACAAAGCCAAATCAATATTCGTTAGAAGTGAATAAGTATTTGGGTAGCTGGAACAGACTGATATATTTATTATCACAGAATTTGTTGCGCAATAAAATCAGCTTGGACCAGGATTGGCACTCAAAAGAGTAACTAAAGAGTAATTGGGCCATTTGATTACCTTCGTTCGAATACATGGCTTGACAGTTTGTTTTTAATTTTAGTGACATTTAGGACAGTAATAGTGATGTAGTTAATTTCGTAATGCCCATTAATGATATACCCAAAACCAGTGAATAAGTTCAAAATGCAACAAGAAAGGAAATTTTTCAAACTTGAAAATATTTATTTACGCACTTGTCCTATATTACCACAGTATCTATTTCAAAACACTCATGGGTGTCTATACACTTATTTTTGGCAGTAAAGGTTATTAGCATGCACACACTGCATATCTTTTAAACAACATCGTGAATTTGGTGTTCACTATGCACGGTTTTTAAGTAAATTTATCAATCGTAAGGTTAGCGATAGTACATTTGGCGACACATTAATATAACCTTTTTGATATCGCTGATGTCTGCATGAATATCAGAATATAAACAAAGTGTTTGATTATCAAACAAGCAGTGCATAGCAAACTTGAAAGATATATTTATTCCCTTCCTGCAACAAGTAGTGCTCCAAAATGTTATGTACTGTCTTGGGCCAAGAAAAAAATTCGCTCATGCCTTAAAAGTACAAATACAACACATTCCACGAAATTGTGTGAACTAATTATTTTACAGACCATTAATTTTACAAATTTCTCATGCGACAAAATATAATAAATTAGGTTATCAATCGTCATTTTATTTATACATATGTAAGTATTCCGCGAATTTTTTCGTAATTTATTAACACAATGATTTATACATCACAAAATTATCGCAGTTCTTACTTCACAAAGTTCATCTTCAGCCTCTTCTAGAACTCCTTATGATACATGTACATATACGTTAAATCTATTTCTAATACATGTAATTTAAATCTATTTCTTAAACTAATTTCAAACATACCTTAAAATATTAAGTACAGAAAAAATATAAGAAAAGCCCTATAGTACTTGAAAAATTAGAGGAACATAAATTTACAAGTTACCTTACATTTGAAGATAGGGGAACTGCTAAAAAGGAGTAAATTATGCAACTTAATATAAGTTATTAAATAGAATTTTACGAATTTTATTGGCTGACGACTAGTGCCCTTAAGGGTCTCTTTAAGTGCCCATAAGGGTGATTCTTTACTTAAAATTAAACCCAAAACTATGGTAACCATGCGATGCCACTGGTCAGCGGGTTTTCTCGGGGATCACTCGTTTACCCCACCCTTTCATTCCGGCGCTGCTCCATTCTCACCTCAATCACCCTCATCGGCTCTCAAGATTTCGTTGTTACAGCCGCCCAAATCTCTTCACTCACTCGCTATGGTACCTATGTACATAACTATCAGAGGGCTTCAAACCTCTCGAGAACACGAGGGTTTAAAAATTCTCCACCATAGTGAGGTAACTGGAAACTACATGTGAATATACTATCTTACATTGTGATACAACAAATGAGAACAGAAGTGTCGTAATGTAAACATCAGATGAAATGTGTAATGATGTGCAATAACAGAAATTATTAGTAATATCAAGAAAACCTCAATACCGTAATTATATAGAGATGTTTTACAGTTAATTTCTGAAAGAAAAAAAAATTGTTAACAAAAGCATAGAGTTTGTGCGAAAGAGTGTCGTTCAATGTGGATTTGTAATAAATCACTGAAGTTAGGCCACAAAGGAGATAAGAATTTGGAAATTAATTAGAACGGATTCCCTATGCACTCACGAATTACTCCATTTCTTGGGTCACTCCCTCACTAAGCACGAGCACTAGAGGAGTCGGAGGAGGGTTGGCAGTGTTGAAAGGCGAGATTAGGGAGGGACGTCGACATGCAGATCTAGGAGACGGTGATGGGGACGGGGTTCTAGTGGATCGTAGACTGCTGTTGAGGAGATCCTGGGATTCTGGTGGTGGCGGATGGAGCTCAGGAACCGGGCGTACTGACAGTGGATGATCTCTGCAGGCCTCTGGACACCACCAATCTTGTAGAGAAGGCCAACAGGGGTGCGCCGGGAACAGCCGATGATTCTTCGGAGACAGTTTTTTTAGTTGAAGATGGAGAGGCCTGAGAGTGGATGGATGAATGCATGACCAGAACACACTGCCATAAAAGAGAATGAATAAGATGTATGATTGCTAGAGCGTGATTCGAGTTTCGAGTGTAGTAGAGGGCATGCGGGCTGGAGCAGTGGTTGAAGAACATTGAATACTGTATTTGCTTTAGATACTGCAATGGTGAAGTGATGATGCCGTATGAGTGTGGAATCTAGGTGAATGCCAAGGTAGTGGGCGGTGGGAGACCAGATGAGTCAGTAATTCAGAATGGAAGCTCTAGGAAGAACACTTATAGTATAACTGGCAAATACTCAACAATGTAAAATTTTCTTTATTTCTTATGATGCCATGTGTAAATTCGAAATTATTTACATGTACTTGATTTAATATGTACTAATATTTAAATTTACACACCTAAATATTTTGGAATCATTTTAGATGATAAAATGCATTTAAGCGCAATCCCTCCACAATAAAATTTAACAAAATATGGTAATTAAAAAACTTAATTTATCTTTAACTTTGCTCGATCTAATATTGCTATACGTAAACTATTAAGTGTTATTATATTTTTAATACACGTGACGTATACTTATTTGTTAGATAGGTATATAAAAAAGCAAAGAAAGTAATTGCATATCAAATGGAAATCCATTTTGCAAAGCTCAAAATCAAGATCAAACATTTTAATATATCGTTTCAGCAACAAAATATTAATTTGGTTGCGCCACATAAAAAAATTGTTTTATTCAACGAAATATTTTTCTCGGTGTGAGACATAGTGTTTGTGTGGCATTGCCAGTGTAATAATGTAGGCATATTTAAGCATCAGTTACGAAATCAGCATGCATTGGGCCAACGACCATACCGCGTTGACAGTTCAGGTAGTCTCCTGGTCACAGCAGCTAGGCAGCGTCGGGCATGATCTGTACTTCGATGAGTGACCGCTGAGGACGACCCTTGCTGTTGGCATACAAAACCCCAAGACAGCTGTGAATGAATCCAAACTCTCAGGCGATTAGGTGAGGCCATCGTGCCAGCAACTCGGCCCAACCACAAATGTAAAGTTGAGATACATGTTTTTTTTATCCTGCATTGTTTTAAGGTTTCACCAAACAACACAATAACGAGCTAGGGTCATGTTTTCTGAAGCCTTTTGATGGCAACAGCCACACGCAGTTCTTCCAACTATATAATATTGTTCGTATGGCCGTGCGGGAGAAGATATTACACTTGGGCGCGGGGAAAGTTGATACGTGTACCATCTTGCAGCCTTATATACCTATACGAAAACTTAATGCCAAGGGGCCTTAAAAAACAGTAAGTTATGCATTCGTTAAATATTTTTGGATGTAAAAATTTGCTATTATCATTAACTCGTTAGGAATTTGGTTAAAAATATAAACATATATTAGCTAAAGAAACTAATACCATTAAGTCAATAACGGATAATCGACCCAACGTTATCGCTAGTATTTTCGTAAAGTTACATTAACAAATCGTGAAGTATATGCATACAATGCTCAACTGAAATCTTCGAGTCTTGCCTACATCACAGGACGTTAGGACGTTTACTCGTTATTTTACCAATTTCTGATTTTTACTTGAGAACAAATTGACTTCAGTGACTTTTTTAATTCGTTGTAACCTAAATATATTCTAATTAATTTACAGTAAGTGAGTTTAATAATCATTACAGCTTTCTAATTGACCTATTTGTTTTTAATAGAAAGTAGTCAAAAAATTGTGTATATTATCCCATACACAGAATGTGAATTTTAAAATTTCTTTCTTTAATCAGGCTAATACAAATAGTTTAAGATATGTAATGTGTAAATATCATCTTGCCCCACATACAGTTTCATCTTGCCCAGGGGCAAGATTATACAATGTGCCGTCTCAAAGAAAACAGTTCGCACATATTAATCTGAGAAACTTTTAATAATAACGATTGCGTAATTTTATTTGTTTGATTGGATAAAAAGAAACAAATATTTCAGATAGGTATTTACTTAGGTGTAGTAATCCTTGTTAAGTTTTTCTTACTGCTCTTCCTTCCTTCACTAATTTTACTCTATCGCACAAAATATATTTTTAAATCCCCTAGCAAGTCATAGGCTTAATGTTTTTTGAAAGGTCGAATTTTGTTAAATACGGCTACAGCACACGTTCTGCGAGCTCGAAATCACTAATGTAACTTTGGACTTTGCATCACAATGTTCCAGGTTTGAATCCCATAAATGTATTTTTCCAAATATCAGTTCATTTTATCGTAGCTTCGTTTTACCGTTAGCTTCGTGGTTCAAGAAGCGGACGTAAAAAAATTAATAATAAAGAAAATGACTAGCAATTTTAGAAATTAACTTGTTTTAAAAAATCTTTAACAATATTTCCTTAATAAGGATTTTAAAAATTCTTACGCCGTTATACTGTGCGCTGCAAATAGTTTTGTTCTATAGCTGACAGCAGCTACATTAGAGACGCCGAGGAAAGGGTCGATAACAAACGGCCGTTGGCAGCGCGGCGCTTTCGCATCGTGAGGGGTGATGTTTGTTTACACCCCCAACACAGGCCGCTATTCCTGGCCTGAAGGCGTCAGGGCGTGAGACGATTCCAGCCCCCTTCCTGCCACCGGCAGCCCGCCTAAGTCCGGTGTCCCGGCGCGATACACACATTTCGATACCTCACAACAATAGTGCTACAACTCAAAATATGTGGTTTCTCCAAGAGGAACAGTGTTTTATTAACAAAATGCCTTACTCCAGCGCATTGTCACGCTACATTATCCCACGCAAAAGTACATATAACCGCCAGTATTTATGTCGCGAAACTTCTACATGCAACATATGTTTCTGCACTGCATATTGTTAAGTATTTAATTTAATAATCAGATTTATTAGTTGTACCACTGTTGTACTGAGGTATCGATTTGCTGGTCGATCGTTGGCAGCACGGGATCCTCGTCGCCGGCTAACTCAGACACGATGTCTTCCGGAAACGCTGTTTGTTTTTAACCTGAGCTTGAAACGTTCTGACGGTGCGGTCATCGTGCTCGCGAACAAGAGCGCTAACGAGCACTCTACTTTTTTATATTCACCGAGTGAGGTGGCATAGTGGTAGCACACTACACTGAGGCGGCAAACGTCATGGGATACCTCCTAATATCGTGTCGGACATCAGCAACTCGACGTGGCATGGACTCAACAAGTCGTTGGAAGTCCCCGGCAGAAATATTGAGACATGCTGACTCTATAGACTTCCATAATTGCGAAAGTGTTGCCGGCGCAGGAGTTTGTGCATGAACTGACTTCTCGATTATGTTCCATAAATGTTCGATGGGATTCATGTCGGGCGATCTTGGTGGCCAAATCATTCGCTGGAATTGTCCAGAATGTTCTTCAAACCAATCGTGAACAGTTGTGGCCCGGTAACATGGTGCATTGTCATCCATAAAAATTCCATCGTTGTTTGGGTACATGAAGTCCATGAATGGCTGCAAGTGGTCTCCAGGTAGCTGAACATAACCCTTTTCAGTCAATGATCGGTTCTTTGGAGCAGAGGACCCAGTCCATTCCATGTTTTATGGAGCCACCACCAGCTTGCACAGTTCCATGTTAAGAACTTGGGTCCATGGATTCGTGGGGTCTGCGGCACACTCGAACCCTACCATCAGCTCTTACCAAGGACTCATCTGACCAAGCTGCGGTTTTCCAGTCGTCTAGGGTCCAACCGATATGGTCACGAGCCCAGGAGAGGCGCTGCAGGCGATGTCGTGCTGTTAGTAAAGGAACTCTAGTCGGTCTTCTGCTGGCATAGCCCAGTACAGCCAAAGTTCGCCACACTGTACTAACGGACACGTCTGTCGTACGTCCCACATTGGTTCCTGCGCTTATTTCACGCAGTGTTGCTTGTCTGTTAACACTGACCATTCTGCGCACACTGGCACACGTCGTTGGTCTCGGTCATTAAGTGCAGGCGGTCGGCCACTGCGTTGTCCGTGTAGGGAGGTTATGTCTGAAATGAGGTATTCTCGGCACACTCTTGACACTGTGGATCTCGGAGTGTTGAATTCCCTAACCATTTCCAAAATTGAATGTCCCATGCGTCTAGCTCCAACTACCATTCCACGTTCAAAGTCTGTTAATTTACGTCATGCGGCCATAATCACGTCAGAAACCGTTTCACATGAATCACTTGACTACAAATGAAAGCCCAATCAATGCACTGCCCATTCATACATTTTGCACGCGATACTACTGCCATCTGTATATTTGCATATGGCTATCCCATGAATTTTGTCACCTGAATGTATATTCGCGTTCGGGAGGACCTAGGTTCGATTCCCGGTCCAGTCATTCTATGATATTTGTTCTCCGTGGTTTCCTGGAATTACTCCAAGAGAATACTGGGATGGCTCCTCCCCCATTCCTGCTTCACTGAGCAACTTGCTCCGTCTCTAATGACCTCGACGAGACGTTAAGCAAAATCAACCCATTTTTTTTTCTAAGAGTTAGGTCACTTGCGAGCGCAAAGATTTTGTCCCAGGGAGGAAATGCAAACTGCGGATAAATGGAACCGTGGGTAAGTAGTCAAATTGATTCAGACACATTAGCAGTATCACCTTCTTGTTCGTGTGTTTCTGTATTTTTTATATCTTCGTAGCAAACAGGCCACTGCTAACATTTTATTTAATTTTCAAATCAGTCAAACTTATTTAAGCAATATTGATTTTGACATTCGTTGGAAAACAAGCACTTTGCACCGTCTAATTTATATAGCCTTCAGTAACTAAAAAAATATGCATTAACAAAAATTGTTTTACGAATTTTTATTTTTCTATTCGGCAGAGTAATTGTTCAAAACAATGATTAGTTATTTGTTTCAAGTATCTTCATTTTAACGAAATACTTTATTTATCTCATTCTCTTTATCCAACCTGAGAAAATTTGCTATTAGAATGTTTTATATTTGGTACTTAAATTAACAATTTTAGTTAATGCTCGCTTATTAAAATTAGCGTTTCTCTTATCTCTAAATTATTTAGTTTAAGCTCTGAATGAAGCAGTCCTCAATAACTAGAAATAACTGCAGCAGATAAAATACATTAGACGGGGTCTACCTAGAAATTTTACATCAAATTTAATACAAAAGTTACTCATGTAATGTAGTAATGAAACATTTATGACATGTATCAGATATTGACTCAATTTACTTCTGCTGAATTGATTCTTTTGATATTGATATGTAATGATGTAACTATACTGTGTTGAAAACCAAACTCCTGNTTACTTCTGCTGAATTGATTCTTTTGATATTGATATGTAATGATGTAACTATACTGTGTTGAAAACCAAACTCCTGTTAAAATTATTTTAACCACACGAACTCTGTAATTTATCTCTAAATAATCCATTCCTTTAAGACTCTGAAATCTAGAATATTGAAAAATAATTTTACTGCAAAAGTTTTTTTCTGTGTCAATAAGATATTATTGAAATTTTNTTTTTCTGTGTCAATAAGATATTATTGAAATTTTTTTTTATAAACAAATTATCTGATTTTAATTGAGCTATAATCCACAATATGTAATGAAATATGAAATTATATTAATTATTGTAATTAATAAGAAAAAGAGAAAATTCTACATTAATTACCAATTTAATTCTTTGACTTTATAAAAAAATTTTATATGTTTTAATACTGTATTAATTTTTGGTGTGAATTTGACAAAATTCAATACTTAAGCACGTTCACTGAGCAGATTGTCATGAAATGTAGTCTTGCGACATTTTACGATATGTATTATGTCTAGAAATATGGATTTTCTTCGTAAATTTTAGAATTTTCAACAACTCACTGCACCCACGATTTTAAACTCATTTATAAAAAAGTCTACTGACTTGCTTCACAATCTTCATAATGAACCGTCACTAAGAACCAGAGATTTAGAACTTATGAATTTTGTCGCGGTAATGTTCTATATACTTTATTAGAACTTTTCAGTAAAAATTATCGGAATCTGAGCTAAACACTTTATACTACTTCTACAATATTTGACTGGAATTATACTGCGTGGACGAAACACTGAACTTTCTGAAATTTTAATTTTCTTCTTCTAGTTGTCCCGTTTGATGTCTAAGCGGCCTGAGGTAAACCTGCACCAACTACGTGAAATTTGTCAGATTGCCTGAAAAATATTGGTATTTACCTGCCCTGCCATGAGCGGTTAGTCGTCACTAGATGTTCGGAGAACAAGTTAAAATAAGAACTGTCACACTAATAACGTTACATAATTTAAGCAAGGCATGCTACTAAATATAAACGTTAAAATAAATACTTGAGAAAGATCATTGCTTAAAGGTACAGAGGTTGTCAGCAGGCCCGGATCCAAAAACTAGTGAAGGGGAAAGAGGCTTAAGTTCAAGAGTACCCAGTTTTATAAAAGTGTAAAAAGTATATTTCATGAAAACAAAAGTATTTTACGGAAATTTTGTTGCACCGCTTGCANTTACTTCTGCTGAATTGATTCTTTTGATATTGATATGTAATGATGTAACTATACTGTGTTGAAAACCAAACTCCTGCTAAAATTATTTTAACCACACGAACTCTGTAATTTATCTCTAAATAATACATTCCTTTAAGACTCTGAAATCTAGAATATTGAAAAATAATTTTACTGCAAAAGTTTTTTTCTGTGTCAATAAAATATTATTGAAAAAAATTTTTATAAACAAATTATCTGATTTTAATTGAGCTATAATCCACAATATGTAATGAAATATGAAATTATATTAATTATTGTAATTAATAAGAAAAAGAGAAAATTCTACATTAATTACAAATTTAATTCTTTGACTTTATAAAAAATGTTTATATGTTTTAATACTGTATTAATTTTTTGGTGTGAATTTGACAAAATTCAATACTTAAGCACGTTCACTGAGCAGATTGTCATGAAATGTAGTCTTGCGACATTTTACGATATGTATTATGTCCAGAAATATGGATTTTCTTCGTAAATTTTAGAATTTTCAACAACTCACTGCACCCACGATTTTAAACTCATTTATATTTGGTAACGTAGAAAAAAGTCTACTGACTTGCTTCACAATCTTCATAATGAACCGTCACTAAGAACCAGAGATTTAGAACTTATGAATTTTGTCGCGGTAATGTTCTATATACTTTATTAGAACTTTTCAGTAAAAATTATCGGAATCTGAGCTAAACACTTTATACTACTTCTACAATATTTGACTGGAATTATACTGCGTGGACGAAACACTGAACTTTCTGAAATTTTCATTTTTTTCTTCTAGTTGTCCCGCTTGATGTCTAAGCGGCCTGAGGTAAACCTGCACCAACTACGTGAAATTTGTCAGATTGCCTGAAAAATATTGGTATTTACCTGCCCTGCCATGAGCGGTTAGTAGTCACTAGATGTTCGGAGAACAAGTTAAAATAACAACTGTCACACTAATAACGTTACATAATTTAAGCAAGGCATGCTACTAAATATAAACGTTAAAATAAATACTTGAGAAAGATCATTGCTTAAAGGTACAGAGGTTGTCAGCAGGCCCGGATCCGAAAACTAGTGAAGTTTTATAAAAGTGTAAAAAGTATATTTCATGAAAACAAAAGTATTTTACGGAAATTTTGTTGCACCGCTTGCAGNAGTTTTATAAAAGTGTAAAAAGTATATTTCATGAAAACAAAAGTATTTTACGGAAATTTTGTTGCACCGCTTGCAGATTTACTGGCGTCTTCATATAAATACGTAAAATGTTTGTACTTATTTATTACTAGCTGTGGCCACGGCTCCGCTCGCGTGAACTACGGAATTATGGTTTAGGTTTTTTAAAAATAAATTTGAATTTGGCTTAGTGTTTATAATGAAATAAATAATCACTCAACAAATATTTTAAATTTAAGCATACTTTTATTTCATACATTTTAATATTTTGCTTGAAGTCATTTGCTGATTTTTTCTTTTTCTAATCTAAAGACATATATTTTATCGCAGGACCTCTTTGTGACATTGTGCTTTCGTCCCACACTAACAACTTACATTGACGCAACATTGTACCCCGAGCGCTATTTTTACTAAAACATTTTTCCTGAGGAAATGAAATCTTTTTCGGGATAAAAAGTATGTCACTTCCCGGCCCTCCAACTGTCTCTGTACAAAAAATCACGTTGCTCCGTTGCGACGTGAAAGAAGGACAAACAAACAAATAAACAAACACACATTCGCATTTATAATATTAGTAAGAAAAGTTTAAAAATTAAAAATAAAAATATATACATGCTGCCTGTCTACGACAGTAAGACTACATGAAAAAAGTGACAAAAATATCAAAATACCTTTGGCAGATATATCGTGGCTTTGACTATAAACGAACTTTAAAAAATACGTGCAGAATGGGAAAATGGGATTCACTTTTCAAGGCTGGCCCTCTCCTTTAAATTCGCCCTGCAACTCAGTTACGTTTGGTTCGTGTGCAGTCTAGCAGATAAACTTAACTTATCCGATTCTGGGCACCATGTAGAAGCCCTAGTTTAACTACAGGGCTTAATATGTGTAAAATAAAATAATGAAATATTTACACCTATAAAACATGCATTAGCGTTTTATGAGCGTCGATTATTACGATGTTGATTACGCGATGCAAAGGGTACCAATCACGCTCATCTGCGATTTCTAATCCTTTGCTCTGCAAATTTTAATCAGTGGTTTTAATCAGTGTCATAAAAAGCACCGCAAATTAACTTACTTGAAGTCTTCTGACTGACGAATCACTGGACTTCACTGACAATTTGTGACTTGCATGCAGCTGTCGAAGTCGTTATAAATTAGTTTAAATGGCTTGTTAACCATTAGAACAGTATCGTAGTAGTCCGCACATTTCCCTTTTCTTCAGTTAGCAACAGCTTGGCTTAATAGTCCGTTAATTCAAGTGCAGAGTATGTCATTACATTACAAGTGGGAAATCTCTCTTTGACTAATATTATAATTGCTGTGGCAGTATCAGAATTCTTCAGCAGGTTACAAGGAAATATGTTTACAGAAAATCACGACGTGAAAACGAAATGTTCAGAACGAGCGTATTATTTGTATTAATAAACCCTCCGTGTACGTAATGTAAATTAATGACATCGGCAAACGGCAGTAGCAGGTTTGTCAGGAAAATTTGAGTTCAAATCATATAAAAAACGAATGGTTTAAGCAATTCCTAACAATTTTTGAAATTGGAACAAAAAAATATTTATTTTAAAATGTATAAATTAACTTATAAGGTAGTATTTTGTTCTTTTTTCAAACCCCGTAATTTCCTAGAATTTTACTCGTATGAATTCCTGCAGTGTGGCAACATGCATTACGCTCGAGGTTCCTTGTAGTCTTGAATTACATGTTCGGCTGTTTTGCGGTACTCTAGTTTTCAAATGACAACCGGCTTCTAAAATGGAACACGTATGTTGTCCGTAATCTCTGAAATGTGTCATGAAATGAGGACGTAGAATGGAGCAATCTCCGGAATGCATTGCTGGCTGGAACAAAACTACGTCGAGATAGCGCGTTGCCCTTCGACAACGTCCGCCAGGTTTCCGTCTTGCGAAGATTTTGACTCGTATCCGCAGGAGATGGAATCAATGTCGTCGTGGCGGGAGGCTGGAGTGCTGACCGCACGACCGCTGAGTCATGTGGTAGAGTTGATCGTTTCAGAGTAAGCGACGCAACACATGTGTACGCTAAGAGCGCCTGAAATACAGGCAGCCTCCCTGCCATTACAGCTTGCTGTAGATCTTCAAGCAGGGCCCATCCCGCAACGTGCGATCACTTTGTCCTTCATTCGCAGTAAAACTTGCCCCTTCTCCCCCTCCCACAACCAACCGAATATAAGAAGCTTGTTCCCGAAATCTGTTGTGGCGGCCAAGGTGTGGGTTTTCTTCGTAGCGTTCTCAGCACAGCTGTCGCCTTACTGACAAGAGCGGCTGATAAGTCTAATTATATCGTTTAGCGGAAACTAACGATTTTTTAAATCAGCATTTAAACAATTTTTGTTGCTCTCAACTGCATATATTTTAATGTACATACTGGCGTACATGCTCTCAGCAATGTTGGTAGCAGTGTATAAAAATAGTTCCACATCTTAAGCGTGTCTAAAATTGTGAACTATATTTTATTTAGTTTCTGTTGCTTTTATGCACTGAAGAGCAAAAAAAACTGGTACACCTGCCTCATATCGTGTAGGGCACCCGCGAGTACGCAGAAGTGCCGCAAGACGACGTGGCATGGATTCGACTAATGTCTGAAGGTATGAAGGAGACAATTCACACCATGAATCCTGCAGGGCAGTCCACAAATCCGTAGGAGTGCGAGGCGGTGGAGATCTCTTCTGAACAGCACGTTGCAAGGTATCCCATATATGCTCAATAATGTTCCTGTCTGGTGATTTAGGTGGCCAATGGAAGTGTCTAAAGTTAGAAGAGTGTTCCTGGAGCAACTCGGTAGAAACTCTCGACGTGTGGGGTGACGCATTGTCCTGCTGGAATTGTCTACGTCCGTCGGAATGCACAATAGACATGAATGGGTGCAGGTGATCGGACAGGATGCTTACATATTTGTCACCTGTCAGAGTCGTATCTAGAAGTATCAGGGGTCCCATTTCACGCCAACTGCACACGCCTCATACCATTCNATTGTCCTGCTGGAATTGTCTACGTCCGTCGGAATGCACAATAGACATGAATGGGTGCAGGTGATCGGACAGGATGCTTACATATTTGTCACCTGTCAGAGTCGTATCTAGAAGTATCAGGGGTCCCATTTCACGCCAACTGCACACGCCTCATACCATTCCAGAGCCTCCACCAGCTTGAACAGTCCCCTGTTGAGATGTAGGGTCCATGGATTCATGAGGATGTCTCCATACCCGTGCACGTCCATCCTCCCGATACAATTGGAAACGAGACTCGTCAGACTAGGCAACGTGGTGTTTCCAGTCATCAACAGTCCAATGGCAGTGTTGGCGGGCCAAGGTGAGGCGTAAAGTTTTGTGTCGTGCAGTCAACAACGGTACACGAGTGGGTCTTCGGCTCCGAAAGCCCATATCAATGATGGTCCGTTGAATAGTTCGCACGCTGACACTTGTTGATGCCCCAGCATTGAAATCTGCGCCAATTTGAGAAAGGGTTGCACGTCTCTCACGTTTAATGATTCTCGTCAGTCGTCGTTTGTCCCGTTCGTTCACGATCTTTTTCCGGGCGCAGTGATGTCAAAGATTAGATGTTTTATCGGATTCCCGATATTCACGGTACACTCCTGAAATGGTCGTACGCGAAAATCCAAATTTTATCGCTTCCTCGGAGATGCTATGTCCCATATCTTGTGCGCCGACTATAACACCACGTTCAAACTCACTTAAATCTAGATAACCTGCCATTGTGGCAGCAGTAACCGATCTGGAAACTTTGCCAGACGCTTGTTGTCTTCTATAGGCTCTGCCGACCACATCACGTTAATCTGATTGGTCCCAAACCTCTCTTATTTGCACACGCATGCCTATACCGTTTTATTTTGCTCTCCAGTATATGAATCAGAGTGAGATAATAGGATTGCAAATCGTTTGATGACCCGATCTTTTGTAGCCTTTTAAGGAATTTTCGTACATTAATGTATTTCCTTTTAGTATTAAAGCCTACCTGATATTATGATTTAAGCCATCTCCAAAGGTGAGGTACAGTGTCGGTATCTAAGCTTGAGATCCTAAAGTATTAAAATAATTATTAATTCACTTTTGGACTTAGAAAAGTTGTCAGAGACAGTTGTAGGAACTCTTAACAAAGGAGCAACGACGGTTTTGTCTATCGGATATGATGATCATGTTAATATAAGTGGTTCGAAATTCGATTAACGTTCCAAGTTTTTTTAAGTCTTTTTTTTAGGCGATCTTCATATATTAATTTTTCACTTTTTAATATTCATGTGGAACTGAAACAAAGTTCTAAGCAATTTACAGAAGGTGATGCATGGCTTAGGGTCCTGAGTTCGAAACCTGAAATCTTAAAATATTTTAATTTTCTCGTGGACTTAAAAACAATCTGATGGTTTTTTTTTTTCGAGTTATCGGAGAAAATATATATAGATTGCAGACGCACTCTAATACCTTAGTTGATGTTCAGTTGCCGAGAAGATAGCATCGAAGACGAATTGAAAATACGAAGGCCTGCCTTTGACCTAAACGATCATAGAGCCGCGGCCTGCATCATCGCTAAATGGTTGTCGCCAGTGCCGATTCTGCGATAGAGTTTTCACCTATGGTCAAAATGCTCGTCGGCATCAGAGAACCACCTGTGCGAAGAGTCCTTTGCGCTCGATGAAGCATTACGACATTGGTCCCATGCAATTTGTGCAAGAACATACCGAGATCTGCAAGGATGCGTCTACTGGGAGTCAGCAAGTGTTGCCGGCAATACCTCTTGCTGCATCGATGGGTACAGATACGACAGGTGATTATGATGAGACAGTTAATGCTAAAGACGGAATGAGTGAAGGAGAGTTGGATTGCGTAGAATGTATACTTGAAAGACATTCGCGTGAAGTCGATGAACTTCAAAATAAACGGTCGTCGGCTCTAAATACTGATGAGCATACAACTCCTGGTACAAAGAAAATAAAATTCAATATTGAGGATGAAATGGGAAGTGAAGACGATCATGAAGATAGCATAGATGAAAATGAACATGAAGACAGTGATAGTGCTGAAGACGATGATGGCGATTTTCTCGATGCACTAACACACCCCTCCAACATATTTGCAACAATGAGAGACACGAAGAAGGAAGAAGACGCTTATAATACTTGCTACCTATTTTCCGAAGACCCGAATGAACTTGTTGATATGCTCAAATATTTGATTGGCCATCAAAAATGTGGGTATTTCCCGCGCATTGTTGAGATATCTTCAATCATTAGTAAACTGAAGGAACGGTGATATATCACATGATGTAATGAACTGCTTTCTTTTGAAATTGTAATTCCAAAATAATAATTTTAAATTATTATAATAAAATAATAGTTTTTTCTAATTTTTGGGTGTCGTATCCATTTATCCCTCTCAACTTTAAAGTGGTGCTATGAGCACTCAACTATTAACGGAAAGATCTGCTTATACAATGATAATAAATATTTAGGCGTAAAAATGCATGCATACAAAACATTAATTCGGTCAACACATACCAATTTGGAGAAAGTTGGCAAATTAATTTAATTTCTATACATATGGATGGGGGAAAAACCGATTGATGACTAATTGAAAGATTGGACGAAAGATTGGTCGAAATATTAAAAGGCTGGTAGAAATATTGCGAAAGATTGATGTAAAGATTGCGAAAGATTGATGGGAAGATTGAAAGGTTGAAGGAAAGATTGATAGATTGTGGAGCATATGGAGCGATTGTGGAGCGGATTGCAGTGCGTGCGGTGCGGATTGGTGAGGATTGCGAAGGATTAATGGAGAGATGCGATTGATGGAAAGTTTGCGAAAGATTGATGTTAAGAATACTGAGTTTTGGTAAGGATTGGTCGCGGATTGGCGAAAATTGTGAAAGATTGATAAAAATATTAGAGGATTAATGTGCTGATCCAAATATCAGTGTAATTATTGGACGATATTTGGTTTGATATTCAAGAAGAGTATGGAAGATAAGACTGTTTATCAGCCTTGTACATTCCCAGGGCCTGGCACTATTGTCATTTAAATTAACCCCAATTAAGCCTATAAAATTTTTGGAAGATGCTGATCCTTACCAAGATTATAACATAATTGTGCATGTGGTTGTTACTTATATGAAGGGCTTGGTTTAGTCATATATACGTACATAAAAAAAAATCTGAGTAGCATATGTATACTTGCAAAACAGCCGAGGCAGTGAATAATTTGCAGATTCTGGCATCGTGTATTAATTAGTCAGAGAGGGGACTGGAAATGTAGTAATTAAATGAGAATCTTTTGCATTTTTTCGCAATATCCTATATACAATTTCGGCAAAATGTAAAAAAGTAAATAATTTATAATTTAAAATATTTTTTTAATATCTGATAATGAGTACAGTTTTATGATTTGACATAACCTATGCCTATAAAACCATATGGCTACCAGAAACAAACATATGTTTGAAGAATTAGTGGACGTAACTGTTGAGCACCTTCGGATACGTTCGACAAACCCGAGTCGTCGGCTTTCGAGCACCTCCTGAGTCGAGCCGAAGATTGCCGAGCTCGTCCGAGTCGACCCGAATACCACTAGCCAAAGCCACATTACTCCCTTTTAAAATACATGGGGGGCCGAGAAGGAACATAATCATACCACTTACTACCACTGATAGCAGGGCGTGAGCTGAGTCTATACAACCGGAAGGGACTTTGCAATTTTAATTTGTTTTCTCATAAATCTTAAACGCTACGTACCTGAACATGTTGTTCCAGACAGTACCGATGAAACGTTGGCTCCATATATAGGTTTTCATACTATTTTACTGTGTCATTTAACTTGATTATATTACTTGGATTGAAGAATATCAGTGTAAACAAACTATAGACTAAGTCTTAGCACAATGTAAAATAATCCCATCGCATTGAGAAAGAAGATTGCCACAGTAAACCTGCTTGCTCATTTGTTACTATCAAACATTAAGTAGGGGTGACCTATCTTCGTACTGTAGAAATGTCATTACCTACTTGCTAACCAGAAGGGTGCGGGCATGAACACGTCTAATCTTTTAATTAGTAAGCTGATTTAAATTATTCAGTAGTACGTCATCCTTAGATGTACTTAAAAAATAACACAAATTTCACGGAAAAAAATGCGAATGATTGGAAAGTACTTCAAAACTTATTTTAAACAACAGAATATTCCAAGCACCAAAAATTCTAAATGGTAATTACCATAAATATTTAGTGAAAATATAACGGTAAAAGGGTTAGACTCGCTGTTATAAAAAAGGACGAGAAAATAAATTTCACTGCTTAAAATCTACTAATATGATGCATGATGGAAGGATATTATTCAAGGTGAGGAACATTCCGTACCTTTTGGTGACAAAATTAAAACGCAAAAATCAATACAAAAATAAGTCAACATAAGAAGAAACTAAAAATAATGCAATTTAAGAAATGTTCTATTTTGTTTGTTAAATATATTAATATAATGGCTATTATTTACAATTAATTCACGATTGCGACCTGATTCTACGATCATTAATTATAAATGCATGTCTAAGAAATACCTCATAAATCTTCAATCGAAATTTATTAAATAGGACCCAAAGTGCAAGGCATTTTCTTTATCATCCGGCATTGCGCTCCAATGATTATGGTCATCAAGAAGATTTCAGTTAAATCAAAGAAGATAATCACTTTCGTGTATTTCCCAAAAAAAAAAAAAATCAATTTTCACAACGCTATGTAAGTAAATATACTGTGGCTATAAAGTGACTGACTCAAATCGAAGGATCAGATAGTGTTCATTTATATTGTTTCCTCGCGTTCATGTCTGTAACTTTGTGACTGCACTTTTGTAATGNGATTTCAGTTAAATCAAAGAAGATAATCACTTTCGTGTATTTCCCAAAAAAAAAAAAAATCAATTTTCACAACGCTAGGTAAGTAAATATACTGTGGCTATAAAGTGACTGACTCAAATCGAAGGATCAGATAGTGTTCATTTATATTGTTTCCTCGCGTTCATGTCTGTAACTTTGTGACTGCACTTTTGTAATGAATTCTTTGTGTTAATTCGTCTCTTAGGGACACTAAGCCGAGAAGTTTAAAACTGAATAATTGAAGATAGAATAAACCTACAGGTTTCTTCTATGGCCCAGTTTTATTTTCCTTTCATATAAACTGATTTATAACGGATTCGACAGCTGCAAGTTACAGATAGTTAGTGCGTTTTAGTAAATAGTCTGTTGGGAGATGCCGAGTGAAGTACATATGTATGAGTGAGTCTTTGGGTAAGATTCCATAACTCAAGTCATACTTGTCAGCTGTGTAGATCAGAAGAAGAAATTAATACTTAATCTGTCCTATAGTAACGTGTGATATTTAAAAGCGTCTGTACTCTATAGATATTTATGGCTTTGTTTTTTTGTACCTACCCGAGAGTGACAACGTAGCTAAGAGTGTTCGCACTTATAAAGTATTTTTCAAAATTAGTTACCATGATATGTTTTGCAATACTACAACTATATAAGAGCAAAGTTAAAAATAGTTTGATATGTGAAAATATGCACAAACTGTTTAATTTGAGAAGTAAGAACAGAAGACTTCATGTTCAATAATATCATTAATTTAGTAGTTTTGATTTACTTAAGTGTAGTAAACATACACTTATTTATTTGTAATGTTACAAAAATGTTGGCAACTAGTTTCCAATGCATTGTTAGTAAAACGTACAAAAAATTGGATATGAAAGGGAGACATTCCCAATAAAATTAAAATACACGCAATTAAAAAATTTAACGGACTTTATTATCAGCGGGACACGATTTTCACGTTTTAAGAAGATTCCAGGCATGAGCTGAGCAAACGATGGATTTTAATATTAAATCATCGCAGGTTAATTGAGCATTTTCTACACTCCTTATTAAGATCTACTGTTGTGCACTTTTATGTATCCTTGCCAGTAACACTATCAATGCGTAGATCAAATGAACCTGTGAAATTTTTAAAATGTAATTACACCCATAGTCAGAAAAATAGTAGCATCCACAAGGAAGTGCCTGATTGCAATATTATTCGGAGGGAAGGCAATAGTCAACAAGAATAAGAAGGGGTTACAAACTGAGACTGGTATGAGCAACATTTATTGTGCTACACACACATACGTCGCTCAGTATGACGTCGGGCTGAAATTTTTGCCAACACATTCCGTCATACGTTGTGCCATGAATCGGTAGAGGTCCCTTTAATGGTGTCCTGCAATAATCCATCCAATGCAGGTTTAATATTTCCTTGCAACTCCTGCAGTTTTTTCGGTAGGGGGATGGAGTCGCGATAGAGTAGCCAACAGCTCCCCACACATTTTCAATTGGGGGTAGCTCTGGGGATCAGGACGTCATGAACGTACCTTTGGGCTGTTAAATAACCTATGATGAAAACTAACGATGATCGGGTATCGCACGAAATCACACCCCGCATCATGACACCATGCTGTGGGGGCGTGTGATGTGTAGCAACAAACCGGTCATCTTGGCTCTGCTCAAGTTGTCTCCATACATGGATGCGTTCGTCACTGAATATAACCCGCTGCCATTTTGTATGGCTTCATTACAGTCTGTCACGAGACCGTTGCAGTATGTGGCGACGATGATGTGGTGTTAAGGTAAGTTGTCGTAATGGTCTGCGTGCATGTAGTCCTGCGTCGTGCAGTCGTCTGCCAACGGTACTTACACTCAGATGATGCTACAGGGAGGACATCACTGCTGGCTGAATGCCTGCAATCGTGGCGGTTGGAGCACTCCGCGTATGTCGGAAAGTTCGTCAGTTATTTCTTGGTGTAGTTTGTGGCGGTTTCCTAGATCACGGGTGTCGTGTTTGCGTGTCTTCCTCTATCTATTGGTGCCAACAGCGTGCCACGGTAATATCCGCACAGCCTGTATGGAGACCAATGCGGCGAAATGAACATGCCGCTTCTGCAGCCCTATGATACGACTCCTCTCAAAAGCACCCAACTTTTCTAAGTATCGTCACAACTGCACGAGTCAGAATGAACATTATGCGCACCGGGACGTTCTTATATGGTCCACCAGGTTCAGCAAAAAGGCCCGCCTTTGCTGACGTCCACTGCGCGGCTGAGCATGAAAAGGAATCACTTGCAAGCCTCCCATTGTCAAACCTACCCACCATGTTTCATTTTTGTATGTTGCTTCCTTATGGGTACAACTACACATTATTTTGCCGATGAGTGTATGTTACTACGAGGGTTATTCGGAGAGTAAGGTCCTATATCTTATAAAACATAAACCATCACAGATTTTTTTCAAAAACGTTTTTTATTTCATTTCATACATGTTTCTCTATTTCTCTACATAATTTCCATATTTGTTTAAACATTTGTCATAACGTTCCACAAACTTTTGTATGCCTAAGTCATAGACGTCTGCCGCTTGTGAGGATAACCAGTCTGTAACTGCTTCTTTCACCTCGTCATATGTGGCGAAGCGCTTGCCTACCTAAAGGCGTTTGGGGATCATCGGATATCGAGGCTAGCGTTTGCGCATGACATGATTTTTCTCGCCAACACACATGAGGGCCTTCAGATTAAACTTGCTCAGTTTGAGGAATCTCTGGCGAATTTCGGTCTCGAACTCTCTCCGTCTAAATCCCACTCATTAGCGATGGTTCCGGTGGGTAAAACTCGCAAGGCAAAAATTCTAACCGAGCCTCTCTTCAGGGTCAGTGGCGTGGATCTGGCGCCTCTGGGAGTGGAGGAGGTCTGGAAGTAACTTGGCATCTCCTTCACTTCCGGGGGGGGGGGCAGATCTTTCAAGGCTGGCCTTGAGGAGCCTTTGAGACGGCTTACCTCAGCTCCTTTAAAACCTTATCAGAGGATGAAGATCCTGCGAATCTTCTTACTACCTTCCTTCATCTACCAACTTTCCTTCGCTCGTGTCATTAAGGGCATTCTGAAGGCCATGGATGTCCTTATTAGGGCCTCCGTACGTCGTTGATTGAGACTTCCCCAGTATGTTGCGCTGGGCTTCTTCCACGCGCCAGTCTCGTCTGGGGCGTTGGGAGTCCCTTCTCTTCTGAAATCAGTTCCTTCATGGATTTTAGATTGGCTGCATAACGTCTGTAAGTCCGACTATGCCCCAGCGCGAGATATTTTTTAATTACCTCACTTTTATTGGAGGGTGGAATGGGCAGAGAGTGCTGCTGTGACGAATGGGTGGGTCCTTGACACTTCTTCCAAAATTAAAACCTTTTGGCGCACAGTCAGGTTAGGCTCTGTTGACGGTACTGATATGGAGCCCACCACCCCCTCTTCAACCACCTCTACCTCTTGGCTTTCTCAGGGGGCCGGG
>NQII01007732.1:0-80940 GCA_002778355.1 Clitarchus hookeri | reverse complement strand
GTTAGGATATGTTTTATTCCATTGGTCAGTAATAGGCATACATTTTTTTTGGCAGTGTCAGTATAAACGAGTTGAATAAACTTGAAAACTGTAGGCCACTATAAATTTATATATATATTTTTTAATCTTTCGACTTAGATTTTCTTTGAAATTTCTTTGCACGATGTAAGCTTCGCTTCGACTTCTCTTCGCATTTAAAAAAAGACCTTCACACATGCCTACTGGTCAGTAAACACACACAAACCAGCCTGTACCCTGACTTCCTGACTAGGGCCTGATAGGCTGATCCTAGGATGCCAACCAGTGAGACACCTATCATTGTGAGACACCTAGTCTTGGTAGATGATTGGTGCACTGGCGAGCAGCGTGGTGATAGTGATCAATGAAGTAGTTAGCAGATGTTCAGGTTGAAGGCGTTGGTAGACAATTGGGTAGCCTAACATTGTGGGATAGACTGACGTCTGTATGCGCTCGGACAGACTAACACTGTGCAACTGAGCCGCGTGAAACAGCGAAGTCAGTATGCGCTCGGGCAAAGTGACTGTCTGTAAAAGACTGACTCGAGACAGTCTCAAACTGTGGGCTGCAGTCTCTATATATACCCGGATGACAGGGCCAGCGTGGGGGATGCTGGGGTAGCAGAGTGGTTGTCGCGGAGAGAGAGGGTGGCGGAGATGGCAGATGGGTGGCCGAAGCCGGCAACTCCTTCCCCTCTGCTCCTGAAGGGGTAGAAAGGCGGCGTCATGGTGCAAAGTGTGTTGCGGTCCAACAGGATGCATCAGTTGGTCGAGTCAACCCTTGGCTTCAAGGCGAGCTATGGCGTATGCGGTATAACGTCACTTTTTAGGAGGGGGCCGTGGCTGTGGTGCGACTAGATCAGGTTAATGAAGACACCCATGGCGCGTCAATGGTCGAAAATGTATGCAGTTAAAAATATAAAGTTTACTTTGCTTACATATTGTTTAGCTAGGTTTTTTTCCGAATTGAATCCCTCCAGGAAAATGTTTTTCCTTTTGCCATTCTTACATTCTTGCAAATTCTATGGTAAAATTTTTTTAATATAATTGCCTAGCATTTTTGTTATTTTTCTCTCTATTCAATAAAACAAAAGACATTAGTTGTTAGACTTGTAATAGTTTTACTGGTGTATTATTTTCTATAAGTGTATAGTGCAAAGGTTGTAAAGTTGTCATGAAACTTATTGCCATGCCAAAGTAGTGTTTTCAAGTGTTTGTCAAAAACTGTGTTAATTTTTCCGTTATTATTTATGGCTTGAGGTGATTGTCATTTTGTGTTAATTAGTGGAGAAGTGTCTGTAGTTAAATAACAAATGTGGAGATGGCTGCAAGTGTTAGCCAGCTTTGTGATGAAATTGATTGTGTTTTCACAAATATGCATTTGTTGTATGTGATGTGTAATGGTGGCAGGTGGAGTGTCTGGACCATCAGGCGAAGGAGACTACAGCTCACCTAGCAGAGAGCGAGGCTGCAAGGACCAGGATCCAGACTGACCTTGAAACAGCTGCTGAGAAAGTGAGTGGCTTCCTGGGTGTACATGTATATGCATATGTTGTATACACACACACATGCAGAATATTCTTTGTTCTGTAACAAATTTTTCCTTGTTATTGTATGAAACAGTTACATTCACCTTTGTGTATTGTCTATTCATCAGGTTTCTTTCATAGTTAGTTCCCTATTTTTGCCCCCAGTACATAATTTGAAAATCGGAAGGGTTTTAATTTTCAGGAAAAGTTTTAAGTTTCTGTTCTTAAATATCCTGTGGCAGTTTGGGTAGTTACGTGTTATATAGAAAATGTTCAATGTTAATTAAATTTAAAAACATTTTACTCCAAATTATTCTAGTGTAGACTATATACTGTATTAACATTTAAAATTAATTTGGTTGTAACATACCTTGGTGAATATAATACTGATATGAATTTCATTCTATGGAGTAATAAGCTGTAGTTATGCTACATGAAAAATTGTCTTTTTTTTTCCCCAGATCATATTGAAATTTGGGATGTTTATAATACCAAAAAGTGTATAGACCTGTTAAACAGTCATGTAGGTACAGTAGTATAACATTTTTTTTCTTGGATTGCATAAACATTTCTGCTGATTTGTCCACTTCATCTGGATAATTGTTTCCCAGATTTCAACATTACGTGAAATAATTGTTGAGTTGGAAGAGTCTGTGGAAAACAGAGCTGCGAATGAGGAGAATTTGAAGCAGCGGTTGACAGCTCTAGAGTCTCTTCTACACCAACAAGATGACAGTCATCGCCAGTTAGCCAGTGAGGTAAGACCTGAACTAGCCATGCTTGTGAGGGTGTGTTTTTTGTGTGTGTGTGTGTGTGTATGCATGCATGCACATTTTTGGTTGTGTGGATGTGGATGGTTGCATCGATTTGGGTTGATGCACCACAGGTAATGTTGTTACTCCTTTGTAGCCTCCTCCCCAGCAAGAGAAGTTATGCCGTCCACACCACTATAATCACACATTACAAAGGTAGCAGGTCTCTCTCCTTGTGTCACCATCTGTAAACAGACCATTTACCACGCTCCAGTTCCCGGCAATCTGACAGGTGCATCATTTCCCACCCCTGGAGTCACTCGAAGCAAAGAAGTGCGGCACATGCATCCTGGATGTGCAAGTGGGGTTCCTGGCTCTCTCTCCTGTCATGCTTCTCTTTCCTTGTTTTCCTTTGGTTGGAGCACATACAAACTCATTGTAGCCCTTAAATCCTTTGTTGTTCTCAGTGTGTGTCCTGGGTACAACTCCTGCTTATGAGTTGTTTCTCAGGTACCTGTGTTATGCTGTTGGTCTGCCACTTGGTCATCTCGTTACCGTTGCCTGCTACTACCTTTATTGTTATGCCTTGTAAGCTCGACTACCAAGTTCCGCTGCATACTCTTGGAGGCACCCTGGCTCTTCCAATGCATCTGTGTCATGTGCGGTTCCCTATACTGATGGCAACAAAGGATCAGCCTCTCATTCGTTTAATTGGTACAGGCAGGGTGTGGATGACTTTGTTCCACCAATCAAACAATTACTACTGTTTTGTTAGTACATTGTGTTAATATTGTTAGTAATACTGTATATGCAATTCCCATTTTATATCACCTTTTCCCTATTCCGTCACTGTATTTATACAATTCTAAGCTGCCATTGGTTCTCTGCCGCACCTATATTTTTTTTGGGGAACATCCTGGGAAAAATTCATTGGTATACTTAAGGCCACATGTTAAACCACCACTTTGATAACAAAATTTAATTTATGTTGGAAGTTTAATTTTCTTTCAATAGAAATTGCTTTCCATCTATACAAATATATTTCACTCCACCAAAAGAGAATATTGTGATTTTGAAAGCAAATAATTTCATTGCGTGCTTCTCTCCAGTGACCCAAGTTTGATTCATCATTTAAAAATAGCCTCATGACCACTGTATTTCCATTATATTGTGCAAAAATAATCACATTTCTGTTTAAAGATACAAAATAATGCACACATTTTTCTGCCGCTGTAAATGAAGTGTTATGTTTTAATCCCATTGTTTAATAAATATGGCATGGCTGATGCATGCACGATTGTTTGTAATTTTAATCACAAACATAGGTAGTTGAAAACTGAATATCAGTGTAAACAACTGCTATTTATTTTTCAGTATCACTGAGTGATTTTTTTAAACAGTATTGCAACTGTAATTGTTAGGCTCATTGATCATTGGTCTGTTATTATATTGTGTGATAAGTTACTTCAAATGATTGATTTTGGTGCCTTCCACCACAGGCACTAGGTTGGCGGCCATCTTTACTTGCAGTGCCATATTTGGACAAATTGAGAAGTTAGTTAAGCTGGTTCCACATACAGCAAAGCATTATGGTGTGATGTAGTGCAATGCAATGGGCTGTGACAAATTATACTTACTGTTTCACGATTGAGCATGTTTACTCTGTAATTTCATACGGCATTTTCACAGTAGGACAATGCTTCCAATCACTCGTATATTTGTGTGAGTGATCAGATATACCACTCTTAATACCGGATATAATCTCCAAGATTTGCGTATGTAATTGACGGTGCATTGCAAAACTGTCGTAATTATTAAGGTCTTGTTAAGGCCCATACTCGTAGATGCGAGTTTGCACTAAATTTTGACGTTAATAAACAATTTTTATGAAATTGTCCATATGTATAAGAAGCCTTGTTTTCTATTTTGTAGGGATGGGTCGAATAACCAAAAATGTCGATTCTGGTTCCGGTGCCGATTCTACAATTTAAATATCGGTTCCAGTATTCGGTTCTAGGTATTTTGAATACTTGCCTTTTGCTTGCAACTTTATTAAACCAATGCAGGTAAAATTCATTAAATGTATTATTTAACCGTTTATATAGAAGAATTGAACAATAACAAAGTGTGAAGATAAGTTTTAGTGTATACAGATAAACTTGTAATATTAAATTTATTTAAGGTTAGTAAATATGCAAAAAAATATTCTTTTTTTACATTAATATGTGGTGATTGTGATATGTTTGGAAAATACTTCAATTAAATAACTCATGGCCCTCAAATGTGGCATGCTGTATGTAAAGGTAACCTACAAATGTTCCTTAAAAGAAGGTCAACATCTTTTATTGCTTCTTTTATGGTGTCTGGGCAGCCCTTATTTTTTTTGCCCCTTTTACACAGTGACTCCCTGGTTTTTTTTTGCCGCGTTGGAATGTGACACCTCGAAAAAAAACATCACTTCTTCCTCTCTACTCACGGCCCCAGGCCATCCTACCAAACAAAGAAGGCTTGGAGGAATGTATCCATCGGCTAGTGTTGTTTACCAGGGAGGGCTGAGAGTTAAGAGAGAGAGAGGGGGAGAGAGAGAGAGAGAGAGAGAGAGAGAGATGGGAGAGGAGTGTTGATGTAAGAGCTAAAGATGAGATAACAGACTGGTCCCATACACTTCCCTCCAAACATCGCAGAACAGTTTACGACTACCACTCCTTAATTGTTTTTCCGTGTAAAGCAGGCACCCCAGAAATATTTTCCTTTATGTTGGGAAGAAAGGGCGTGTAAATACCATAGTTATTTTTGTAACAACAGAGTTTTGCCATTTCTGTGTAGAACCAAGAACCGAGTAATTGTTGTTGACCTAAAACCGGTTCCGAGTAAAACCTCAAGAACCGGTATAAATTGGAACCGAAGAACCGAACCGACCCATCCCTNACCTAAAACCGGTTCCGAGTAAAACCTCAAGAACCGGTATAAATTGGAACCGAAGAACCGAACCGACCCATCCCTACCAGTTTGGATAGCCATACAACAACAATAAAAATATAAATTCAAAAACTTTGGCGTAAATGCGATTGTCGTTTTCAAAATGTAACAAAATAGATTATTCTATTACAGTTGTAAACAAACACTTCTTCTCCTCCATCGCAGGCTGTCGCCAACAATCATAATGCAAGCATTTTTCCCAACACACTGGATGCAGACGCACTGCGATGGACTGCTGCTTATTTCTGATTGGCTAACGCTCATTGCAACGCATCGCTTCACAATGCATCGCAGTATTGTGGAACCAGCTTTACTATTACTTTGTGTGCTGGACATCACACAACTCGAATGTTGCTACTCAAATTTAAGTTTTACAAACATGTTTTGGTCCTTTGAACCAGATAATTTTATTCCAACCACCTNGAAATATTTTCCTTTATGTTGGGAAGAAAGGGCGTGTAAATACCATAGTTATTTTTGTAACAACAGAGTTTTGCCAATTCTGTGTAGAACCAAGAACCGAGTAATTGTTGTTGACCTAAAACCGGTTCTGAGTAAAACCTCAAGAACCGGTATAAATTGGAACCGAAGAACCGAACCGACCCATCCCTACCATTTTGGATAGCCATACAACAACAATAAAAATATAAATTCAAAAACTTTGGCGTAAATGCGATTGTCGTTTTCAAAATGTAACAAAATAGATTATTCTATTACCGCTGTAAACAAACACTTCTTCTCCTTCATCGCAGGCTGTCGCCAACAATCATAATGCTAGCATTTTTCCCAATNCATTTTTCCCAACACACTGGATGCAGACGCACTGCGATGGACTGCTGCTTATTTCTGATTGGCTAACGCTCATTGCAACGCATCGCTTCACAATGCATCGCAGTATTGTGGAACCAGCTTTACTGTTACTTCGTGTGCTGGACATCACACAACTCTAATGTTGCTACTCAAATTTAAGTTTTACAAACATGTTTTGGTCCTTTGAACCAGATAATTTTATTCCAACCACCTAATACTTTGAAATGTGTGTTGGTACCGTAAAGTTCAGCTTGGTTTTTTCTGCGATTCTTTGTGTTTGTGAATTAGTGGTTAAGTACCATTAAACAGCACACATGTATCTCGTGGAATACATTGAATTGGAATCTGTAGGAAAAGCCAACAGGTTTGGTAGTCTTAAATCTACTCGTTCAGTGTTGCCAGTGTCACAAGTGACGAACTTTGGGATTCACTATGAACGATTTGAAGTTATGCAGGTGGACAACTGATAATCATTGTGTTACGTTTGCACTAGGCTGTCAAGTTTTGAATTGCTGTCAACTACTTAAAATGTCACATCAACTGAAGACACATTTATGTCTTGTAAACTGCTGTATGAATAGGCTTCAGATGCTTGCCAATGAAGTTGAGGATAATCCAAATCATGCAGGACTGATCAGAGCAATGTGTTATGACTTAAGACGACTCGAGGTGGACTTTGAGGCAAGCCATTTCTGGCTTGAAGTTCAAGCTTCGGGAACAGACTTCATAGCAGAGTCTGAAGTTAGCGACCAGGAGCTAGAAGAGTTTCACTTGGCTTATTACAGAACACAATAGGTCCTCAGTAAAATTTCTATAGGCCATCAATTAAGAAGTAAATAACACAGTCAACTTGTATAAACATCATTGAACATGGAGTTGCTGAAACTATTATTACCAACTTTCAAAGGTGTGCTGACTGACTGGCCTACATTTTACGACCTATTCATCTCACAGGTTCATAAAAATAATGCTCTGGCTGCTTTGGAGAAACACCAATATCTCCTCACCTCGCTTTCTGGGGAACCGTTGAACTTGATAAGGGCACTCCCTTTTTCAGAAGAGAACTATATTGTGGTCTGGCAGACACTGACAGATATGTATTGCAATACTTGAGCAACAGCAACCATGCACTGGGAAAATATGCAGCTTCCTCATTTATCTGCTATCTCGCCTGACAAGTTGAGAAACTGTGTTGACATTTTAAAGGAAAACTTGAGTACATTGAAAGTTCTGAAACTACCAGTTACAGAATGGAGCTGTGTGTTTGCAAAAACTCATTGTACCAAAGCTGGATCCAGACACAATAGCTCAATTTGAGTTGACACACGAAAACATTCATATGCCTACTTTTGATCAGCTGCTTGAATTCCTAGAGTCACAGTGCAAGTCTTTGATGATGGCCAACTAACTTCAGTTGACCCTCTGCTACAAGACAACCACCCAGAAGGTTATCTCCAACTCCTTATTTAAAGGCCTTTAGAGAAACAGATGTTTAAAGATATGCATTGAATCCACAAGTGAAAGTTATTTACTGGTCAGTCTGTTGACAACCGGACAGATGTGGTGAAACAAAACATTGTAACGACGCAATTTAATAGTTATCGGGATATGCGGTTCATGTTCTTTCGTTTTGAAAGCTTCGTAATATTTTATTAGAATTCAAAATTAAAGCGGTGGTAGTTTTTTTATTATGGTAGTGAGTGTATTCGACATACGTTTGCTTTTTCGAAATCTTAATTTGTGTTAAGCGTCAGCATTAGTAATAGAAGCTTTCCGAACTGCGTTAACAGTTTGCATTCTAGAAGATTTGATTAATTTTTACCGATGATGCAGTTTGGATGGCACTGCTGGCGATGCCGGCTGCTGTGCCCTTATCTGTGTAGAAACGGGGCGATAGGCCCGCAGCATAAATACTCGTGTGCATATCGCCGAGCAGCAGTAGACACTCAGGGCTCATGCAGCTGACAAACAGTGACTCACCGAGGCCGCGTCGGGCGTGGCGCATAACCCCCACACCGGCAAACCTGAACTTGCTTGATTATTTCTCAGCCGGTGTGGGAGGTCACTGCTTCTGTTTTTCTTCGACTATGAAGTTTTCGAGTCGTAAATAATAATCAATTAAACGTCTGTGGCGCTGCTCTGTGTTACTTTGCCTGTTAACTGGTTCATACTCGGCATACCTGAACACTGTATGTGAACTGTTGCATCTTTCTAATAAATAAAAGTAAATAATAATAAACCCGAACTTGACTACATTATTTTGTATTTAACTGGCGCCTTTTTAAAGAGTGTCAAGTTGCTACCACTGAGCTAACGAAGGGATAATTTCCATTTGTCATACCCAGACGTGGAATACTACAAATATGGCGGCTGTAACGCGCAGTCGCATCATTACAAACATGCCGTCCCAACGCGAGGCTGCATCATTGCAAATATGACCACCCAAACGTGTGCATCATTAGAACATGCTATGCTTAAACTGTTTGCAGAGTCATAGGGTGAAGGTCTGCAGGTCGCATAGAAACTGTATGCACTGTAATAAAAGGCACAATTCTCTTCTCCACACTGTTGTTTCTGCTTGTCAGGTGGAGCGAAACCCTGGTGCATCTACTCAATTGTGTGATATACCACCAGCCTCTTCCTCTAGTCACAGTGAGGATACAGCAGCAGTAGTCTCACTCACCTCTTCCATTGTAGTTTGAGCCACTATTGTCTTGGGTACAGCAGTTTTAAGGGGTTGAGATGCAAGTGGCAAACTGCCGAAGCTTCGAGTGCTGCTTGATTCAGGATCTGAAAGCTCTTTTATCTCAGAAGAATGTGTCCACAAGCTGGGGTTAAAATTCTTAAGGTATGACATTCCTGTTTCTGGACTTGCTTACTCTGTTCTTGTTGCTAATAATGGTTTAGTTACATGCGCACAAACATCCTCTAAAAGTGAAGAGCCTCAAATAGTCACCATTGCATTAGTGCAAAAGGACGTAGTTTCCAAATTACCCAGCATCCTGCTTCCTCACCACATGAGGGATGTGTATCATTATCTGAAATTGGCTGACCCATTGTTAGGTACACCAGGGACTATTAATCTGTCGCTTGGTGCTTATGTATACCCAGATGTGTTTGATGGCGGGCGGTACCAGCCACTACCTAGATTCTCAATTGCCCATAGTAGTATATTTGGTTCAGTGTTGATGGACATGGTCACAGGCTGCTGCCAGTCCAGCAAGTGATGATGTTTTACTATTCGTGTGATCTGAGACATCCTTGATAGACACCATCCTCAAATTTTGGGAGAGTCAAGAGTAACCTCCTGTACATCACTTTAACCCAGAAAACATTAAATTTAAAAGGAATTTTGTTGAAACTCATTCACGAAAAAGATTGCAACAACTGGAGCGCAGACTGCATCACCAGCCATGTGTGTACAATGAGTTTTTAAATGTTTTACATTAATATGAACAGGTTGGCCACCTGCATCCCCTATAGAATGGAGTTGGACAGGCACCTCATTATTATAGCCCGAATCATATTGTGTGGAAGGAATCCAGCTCAACGACAAAGAGGTGTTTGTTGCATTACCTATCTCCACTTCAGGAAAATCACTTAATGATGTTCTTATGACAAAGCCTGAATTGCAAAATGACATTTTTATCATCACACACTTGTTTTCATCCAATTTTAGTGACCCTATGCAAAATGTATCACCAAGTCTTTTGTGCACCCGGATGATGCACTATGTCAGGTAATCCTGTGGTGCGAGAACCCTGATAAACCAGTACGTGAATATCAATTGACATTGTGACTTATGGGGTCTCAGCATCTCGGTTCATGGCTCTAAGAGCCTTACAGCAGCTTCCAATTGATGAAAGTTCCAGATATCGGAAAACGGCTAAGGTTGTGATGGAAGAGGTGCTTGTGGACAATATAGTGATAGGTGCAGTATCGGTTCCTGAAGCCCTTAAATTGTCTCCTGAAGCCCTTGAGTTACAGCAGGAACTTGTAAATCTTATAAAACAAGGTGGGTTTAAACTATGGAAGTGGTCCAGTAATAGCCATGGTGTTTTGAATGCAGTACCAGAGGATCATAGAGACACACAACTTAGTTTCCAAGGAATCAATGATGTGATCAAGCTACTTGGTCTGCTGTGGGATTAGAACGCAAAATCTCCTCTCATATCACGTTCGACCAGCTAGTTCATCAGTCATCAAACAAGCTATTCTGGCAGACATTGCGAGGTTATATGACCTAATTGGGTCGACTACTTCTGTTGTCATTAGAGCCAAGATTTCCTTCAATCACTCTGGCTGTTTGGTGTATCGTGGGTTGACAGTCCACCTCAATATATGGTTGAAGATTGGCAAGTAATCGTTGGTAAATTGAGTGTTCTGAGCATTCTATACCATGTCTTGTATCAGCACCACCGTCAGAAAACCAGCTTCACGGATTTAGTGATGCATCCAGTGTGGGTTGTGCAGCTGTGGTGTATTTTACATACTGCTAGCCAGGGCGAAATCTCAGGACACTTGCTTCGGGCGAAATCTTTAGTTGCGCCTCTAAAGACTGTTTCGCTTCCTTGGCTTGAATTTCAAGCTGCACATGTGCTTATCAATTTATTGAGTCAGTAATGGATACCCTTGCAAAGCAGATCCACATCGGTTGTGTCTTTGTTGGATTTGATTCTACTGTGAATCTTTACTGGATCAGTATTTCTCTCCATCATCTGAAAACCGTCATGGCGAATGAAGGACCTCGTATTCAAGAAAGCAAAGTCCTGGTCCTCTGAAAACTTGTGCCCTCTGCTGGAAATGCAGCTAACTGTGCTTCCAGATGGCTCTCTCCCCAAGAGTTTCCAACACATCCACTGTGGTGGACTGGACCTGTTTGGTTATCATCTGAAAAGAAGCTGTGGCCCAGCCAAGGAGTCAGTAGCAGCACTGAGGAAGGTGAAAAACAGTTAAAGTAATTCAAGGTGGTCTCGTTGGTTGGTCATTTAAACCAGACATCCTCGAGACACTCACTCTATTCTCTTCATGGTCAGGCTTCAACGAGTGCTTCCCTACTTACTAAGATTAATTTTGAACTTGAAGGTGTCAACAGGGTTTTATCGCACAGATCCTCTCACACCAAAAAAAAACGTTTCTTAAGAGGTTTAGTAAAATTGTTTTCAATCCGAATTGGAATGCCTAGCTGCAAAATGTGAAAGCCCTTGTAGCGTTAGAAGGCTAAATCCATTCCTAGATACTGAAGGTATTATGCATGTAGGTGGATATTTGCAAAGTTCACACCTAACCTATGATACAAAACGCCAAATCCTGCTTCCCAAGAAGAGCTTTGTGAAAGAGATGGTTATTGACTACTATCATATGTTGCACCTCCACGCTGGTCCCAGCACCACACATGCTGCAGTCCATTCAGAATACTGGATTCTGGCAGTTAAGAGAGCTGCAAAGACCGGGATCCACAATTGTGTAAAAAGCCACAGGTTCGAGTGGGTCCACCAATTTCCAGTTCTGCTACACAGCGGTATCTACCGTAACTGCTGCTGCTCGTTATTTTGAAGACTGATAATAAAAGTGTGTTTTCTGTTGCAAATGTGCTAAGATACGTCTTTTTAAAATGAGCAACGACCATGGAAATAAATGCAAAGCGTTGTCCATTAAAGATAAACTGGGCATAATTGAAAAGGTCGACTCTAATTCCTCTGTACCGCACGTGTTAATTGCCACAGAATTCGGACTTGCAACATCCACTTTGAGCACAATATTAAGTAAACGGGATGAGATAATTTCTCAAGCTGGAAATACATCACTGAACATCAAACAGCTCAAGAAAAGTAAATACTCTGACATTGAAGAACTCTTAATTTAATGGTTCAAACAACAGAGGGCACTAAATATTTCTTTGAATGGAGGGATAATAAGTGAAATGGCAGAGCCAATATCACTTAGGCTTAACATTGACTTCCATGCATCCAATGGCTAGCTGGATTGATTTAAAAATTGCTTTAATATTATTTACAAAACACTAGGTGGTCAATATGGAAGTGTGGGGCAAGATGATGTTGATGCATGGAAATTATTGTTGCCAAACCTACTCTCAGAATATCAAGCAAAAGACATTTTTAATGCTAATGAATTTGGCCTGTTTTTCAATCTACTACCAGACAAAACTTATGCTTTTAAGGGAGAAACATGTCGTGGTGGAAAACGAAGCAAAGAACGCTCGACTGTATCGGCTGGAGTCAACACGAATGGCTCTGAGAAGCTGTCACACCTAGTCATTGTGAAACCAAAAAATTCCAAGATGTTTCAAAAATATGAAAGTGTTACCATGTAAGTATGAAAATAACAAATCTGCCTGGATGACATGTGCTATTTTTGAAGAATACTTGCGATTTCTTGATGCCAAGATGGGGTGTCAGAACAGAAAAATCTTGCTATTCATGGACCACTGTCCTGCTCACCCCACAGTAAATTGGTTGCGAAATATAATATTAAGGTTCTGTTTCTTCCTGCCAACTCAACATCAATTCTTCAGTCAATGGACCAGGGAGTTATAAAGGTGTTGAAGCAAAGGTTCTGTAAACGGCTGGTGTACATAGTTATTTTGAAAATGAAACCAGGATGCCAGCCTTATAAACTGTCAATACTTGATGCCATGCACTACCTAGTTGCTTGCTGGGATTCAATTGAACCAGCTACAATTTCAAAAATTTTTTAGAAAGGTCGAATTCAACATTGATGAAGCTTCATCATCCACAAATGAAACCACTGATGTTGAAGAAGATGATAATAAAAAAAAATGTTGCATGCGAGAGACTAAAAAATAATTTGAAATTTAGCTACTGCTTCCAGACATACATGTCAATTGATGACAACATTTTGCCAGCTGCACGGTGGACAGTTGAAGAGTTGTGTGATGAACAGATGAAGAAATAAAGTGAGGAAATAGAAGTGATGAAGGAGGAGGAGGAGGAGGAGGAGGAAGAAATACAAGAAACATCTAAGCCAACATGTGTTGAAACTCTGGATGGTTTTGGTGTTGTACAGAGTTACATTGAAGGTGCTACTGAAGTTCCAGACCATGTGAGGAAAAGTTTTTTAAATTTGGAGCAGTTTCTGTTTTCACAATCTCTAAAAACTATTAAGCAGAAGAAAATTAGTGATTTTTTTTTTTAATGTTATAAACATTATTAATTTACTCAGTGCTCTAGCATAAACTGCACCATAATTTTAGAAATTATTTCATTCAAATGTATTTCATGTAATTAGATTGTCAAGTATGTATACAAATTTTTGTAATTTACTGTATATTGTTTAAAGAAATGAGTTTATGCAAAATGAGTTTTAGTGAAAATCTGTGTGGTTTATATTTTAATGTAAAGTTTGTTGGCTGATGTGAACTGCAGTATAATGTAACAGTTTGGTTAAGATGTGTTTTTTAGTTTGGCTATAAACATTTTATCAAGATTATCAAATATTTTTTTTGTATTTACGTAAATTTATTACTACCTTAATTTTGTATATTATTTTTCCAAGTATAATGTATTTTAATTAAAATCTTTGCAGTAAAAATTTTTACCTATCCCATATGACTGTTGCCTAAAAGAAACTGAATTGTTCAACATTCTAGTACTTACTCTAACTGAAGTTTTGACTTAGATACATTCAAGTTTTCTTCATAAGTATATATTTCCATTATAAAATGCTTTTCAGATTCATTATAACCGGGTTCTACTGTATTTGCTTTATTCCACCTCTAGGATTCTACAGAACATATATCTCCGACCTGTGCCCGCTAACGTCTGATGGACTAGGGACCAAAATTGCCAAACTGTGTACCGCAGGGCAGTAATGAGGTTCGAACAGTGTCTCGGGATAAGAGCAACCCCAGTACACACTCTGTCCAGCGCAGACAAGGCACTAAGGCCAATACTCTGTAATTTTATAGAAGGCTCAGTAACAAGAGCTTCTACCATGCATTAAAAAACAGAAGTTCATATGCTAATGAAAGTGGAACAGACTGAGCTAAGCAAGTACTGCTGAAGGCAAACTTTCATGTATAGAGTGGCGAGATAGCGAAATTTATGGCTGGAGTCTGACCTCCGGCCCTCAGCTACCAGTGGTGAGGCTGGCAACTGCTAACTACCCTTTCTGGAGGGCATGCAAGGGAGTCAATACTCTCGATAGCTGTGACGAGCAAGGGGCAGTTTAGCGGGCTGCATTGATAGGGAGGTCTCTCCTGATACAGGACCAGAATGCACGTTTAGTGCCTGTCGGCCAGAGAAAGGCAAGCAAGGTAGTGGGCTCACGCACTTGAACTGGAGCGTGGCGTCGTGTGGATTGCCGGCGCTTGTCACTATAGTGTACTAAGTGGGAGCACCAGAGGCTGAGGCTTGTAAATGTAATTAACATTACTCATGGCGCATTAACTCGACGCACACCCTTAATGGTAATAACAGTTGGTGGGTGGCCCCAAGCTTCTTTCTCCGTGTGCGACGGTGAAGCAGTGGTAGCCACTTGAACGGGGTTCTTCTTGGGGCTTACGTTGCTGGGTTTGGCCACTTCTATAATACAGCGTTGTGCCTTAGGTTGGCGCGCTTGCGTATGATGGGTGAGTGGGTACCCTGGTAGGAGTATAAGAGGGTGTGACGTTAAGAGGTTGGACCACCCTAGTGATGTTAGTGGGCCGAGCGAAGATAGGCAGCTTCTTCAGCTGCGTTGGAGGCAGGGGAGGACCTGCGCGTGGCACTTGCCTGATGAGGTTCAATGTTGAGTTGGATGTGTCCCTCTCTGACGTGCAGCCTCCTCCTTCCAAATGTATACGTGGTTCACACCTGAACCACTACTCTTCAGAATCCCAGTCTGACGTAGCTCCTGCTTGACAGCTTTGCCGCGCCCAGCCCTATGGTGAGGCATAAAAGGGGTGATAGACCAGATAGGCAGATAGTGGTTGGCCAGTAAGGGGTAGACACATCCTGATGGAGAGTAGGGTGCTGGTTGTTCGGTAAGGTAGGTAACCTGGTCAACTGGCCTTCAGTCTAGTTGGCTTGGCGAGCGGGACGTCGCTGGCAGACCCAAGTACCAAACTGAGGGTACAGTAACTAGACTAGGAGTGACGACTCTGTGGCTCCCAGGTGAGCGAGACGTTGCTGGTGGACCAAGGTGTCATGTAGAGCAGGGCTCCTGTCCTTTCCAAGCTGGTGACCTGGCAAGCAAGATGTTGCTGGCGGACCCAGGCACTTACTGGAGGGGCGATAGTCCAAGTGACAACTGCTCTAGTGTTGCCTAGGAAGACAAGCTTCCTAAGCTGCACTTCGAGACAGGTTAGTTTGAGGATGACGTTTCGGCTCATGGCTATCCCTGTAAGAATCTTAATAGGAATGGTGATGAAACAGGAAATAGTGGGAGCAAGGTGTAGAAAGAATAGAATGCTGGAAGAGACAACTTGACCAAGTCAGATTTATTCCTGTTTTATTGATTGCTCAATGAAACAAACATAAACCAGCCTGTACTCTGACAAGAGCCCAAAGGCTTGATCCTAGGTTACCAACCGGTAACTTACCTAGTCATGGAAGACGCAGCAGTGCGGAGGGTTAGGGCGACCCCAAGTCAATAGTATTCATACTCGATTCAACTGCGGAAATGATACAGGATAGCTGGAGGTGCGGCAGGCTTCGGCGTGCTGGCAGACAGCGAGGCGGCCTCGTAAAAAAAGTAGTACTCTCTACAGTGCTGCAAATGGCAGTGACGACTTGAAGTGGTCGATTGGCTGTTGGGCAGAGTGACATTTGCGAATGTAGAAATGGTGTCTGGAAGCTTTCGGGCAGCGTGACGTTCTGCAGCTAGACTGGCGCGTGACAGCCTCGAACTGAGGACTGCGAGTCCTATTTATTTGCAGCACGTGGGGCCAGTGCAGGGGTTGTGGGTTGTGGAGAGAGAGAAAATGCAGAGAGAAGAGATGTGGACAGAGCGGCGGCGGTGAGCCGCGGAGATGGNAATGGCAGTGACGACTTGAAGTGGTCGATTGGCTGTTGGGCAGAGTGACATTTGCGAATGTAGAAATGGTGTCTGGAAGCTTTCGGGCAGCGTGACGTTCTGCAGCTAGACTGGCGCGTGACAGCCTCGAACTGAGGACTGCGAGTTCTATTTATTTGCAGCACGTGGGGCCAGTGCAGGGGTTGTGGGTTGTGGAGAGAGAGAAAATGCAGAGAGAAGAGATGTGGACAGAGCGGCGGCGGTGAGCCGCGGAGATGGCCGAAGGCAGCTGAAGCTAGCGGTGAGTTCCCCTCTCGCGGCTGAAGGCTGGAGGGGTAAAAAGCGACAAGTTGATGCAAAGCGGGTTGCAGCGCAGAAGGCGGCAACAGCTGGGTAAGCCAATCCTGGACTTCAAGGCGTTCTTTGGTGTGTACGGCATAACAGTTCTTCTTAGGAGGGGCCCGCGGCTGTGGCGGAGCTAGATGAGAGAATGATGTCGCTTGTGGCTCGTCAGCGTTAAGCCCTCCTGACTATCAGCTAAAGCCTCAGGGGCAACCTCTTTCCATCCGTCTTGAAGTCGTGATGAGTTCGCATCTCGGAGTCCTCAATAGGGGGTTGTCGATATGCCACCTCATGCTCCTTCCACGCTCTCGTGGATAAACCACATTATGGTAATGGGTACATCGTAACCGTATAACTAACTATGTTGCTGCTTGCAACAGGTTTTGGTGGGAGTCATCAGACTTTAAAAATGTTGGAGTTCTGAACTCGGTTAGCTGCTCACCCTAATGCAAATCCCTGCTCTTGGATATGTAACTGTGTTACAAACATTGACCTCAAAGGTTGTAACAATGTTCAAGATGTGTGGCCTTATTCACTGTTCGTAAGTAAAGCTACTAAGACCACAAATAATTTTAACTAGTCTTAAGGTTAGCTAAGTGGATTTCAATGGTGAATGCAGGTAAGTATTTCTATTGCGAGGTATGCAACCTACTTGGCGGAGTGGCCAAAAATTATGCTCCCCAGGTTGGTTACTGCAGTGAAAACAACAAAACATATCTACATTCCGCACCTATAACATAAATAATTAGCTAAACAAAGGAAATGACTGCGAGAGTATATTACCTATCTAAGCTTGGGCACTAAAGGGTACGTAAATAATGGGCACGCAACATCGGACGGCTTCTCTTATACAAGTACTCAAGACACGAAGTTATATTGGAGCCTTTTTTGATTAAGTCTTTTGTGATGATTGGCTCAGAAAATTGTGGTTCACCTATTACAATTGGTCTTTAAATGTGCCTCATAGGCCAAAAAATATTATTTACACATTGCACAATATATTGCACTGAAAAAATTATACAACATGGATCTGAGGCTTTTAGGCTGTGAAAAATACTAGTGAGTTAATTAAGCACAAAAGTATGAGTAGCTGAAGCTATGATTAAGTGTGGCTCGTAACCCGTAAGTGAAAAGCTATCTGCTCATGTTACATAACACTGTTTACACTCGGCAGGGTGCTTAATGGGCTCAAGGCCAGTTGAAACTTATCCTATGTAATCAGCAATTTATTATTTACAAGTGTAGTTTGCAAAGGGGCTTGTAAGCAGACAAATACATTAATTGAAATTCAAGGGGTTTTTTTTAAGCTTCACCTTCCAAGTTCGGTTAAGCAAACAAACACAACATTTGTACAAAGAAATATAAGATATTCAGAGACGCAATGCGGGTAAGAAACAAATTCAACCACACTAGGGATGTGTATTACTTGCGCTTGTTTAAGATTGACCCTAGACAATCTTATTCTTGTAAGTCTTATATGCCTGCCTGATTTTTGATGCTTTCTGGGAAGCCCATTATACAGAACAAAAATTTAACAGAAAATGCATGCTACTAAACAGTGGGTAAACTAGAACCTGACTGGGATACACATTCTGAGGAGATGTTATGGCTACATTATACATGTCTACACAGGCACACATTTCTACTTACAAATTTTTTTCTTTGTAATGTCTCTCTTGGGGTAATTTAAAAATAATATACTCGGCTTTTGGACTGGGGGTTCACAAGGCACTGGTGAACAGTTAGTTAGGCTAGCCTTATCTAATGCACCAATAAAAATAAAATTAACCTACTAAGCTAATTCCGTGCACTGCACTGGCATAGAGTGTCTTCGATGCACATGGGAGATTCTCTTAGCAGACTATATGGCACCGATACTCTTATGCATAGAGTCTGTGCTCAAAGCGGGCTTTAGGAGTGGCATGCTCCTAAGTACTGCATCTTTGAGGCCATCTGGAGGAGGGGGAGGGACACCATGACGTCTCCTTGTAATTCCCATGCTGCTGCTGTGGGTCGCCTTGTCAACTACACCAAAGCATTTGGAGACACTGTGGTGGCACATACCTCAGTACATTGTTCTCTGCGACTGCCGTCTGCTGGGTGGAGACTGTCAGGCAAAGATCCGTTGCGTTTGGGTTCAGTTAGGCTAACAGGTGGCATGCCCGTAGGCACAGCTGGCGGCGGGGTGCTGGTATACACATTGAGCAACATCGTGCTGTCATTCTTCCTTCCCAGCTTGGCTGATGCTGTTTTGGCTAGGTTGCTGACCTGGTCCGTGGCCTGTTGGTGGCGTGTAAGTCATCTCTCGGTTGAGGGCTCTGAGTCTGCAGGCGGTGATGGGCTGTGGGCCGGCCGTGGAGTGGGCACACACACATGTACACACACATCCCCTTCACGTATAACCTGTATGTTTGGTATAAGCAAAATTAGTCTAGAGTTTAAAGGCCAAACGTGACCAAAATAACTTTACTTCAAAGCTTGGGATCTTTAGGATCCATTCCTTACCCTCGGGAATGGAGCTGTGGTACAAGTATGGCTAAAGGCCTGGTTTCTTACAATCAACACAAATGTTAAGTGGTGATATGAGATAGGCAAATTTTTTTTCATGGCTCGTTTGCAAAGCTAATGAAAGGACAAAAAATTTAGGTTTCAAATTGCAAACAATCTTAGCCTTAAGGGGATAGCTAAGTTCATTGCAGAGTCAAACTAACTTCTTCTAGCAGTGCTTATTCACTCAGGTTAACTAGCATAATTACTGTAATTACGTGCCGTGAAAAATTAAGTATGTAAGTGGTTGACTGCCCCTACTCACATTGAAATAGAAGCTGCTGCAGGAAACTCAAATTCATTTGGTACACTTAAAAACGTCACAAAAGAAGGTAGGTTGAAGCCATTTAACTGTTTTTCTTAAGGTAAAATTTCCATGGTATATTAATTTTGTTTTACAACATTGGCTCAGACAAGATTACGTGTTAAAATTTGACATAGATTAGGCAGCAAAGAGAAATTACACAATGTAAACCAGGTAGTACAGATAGTTACAAAAGTTTGACAGATTGGTATGTTACAATAGTGAAAAAAATTGATCATGTGACAATAAGTGAACAATATTATGTGACTTAGCACACACATTTGAAAGAGGTAAGCCTAGTTGAAAGTCGAACGACAACAATATTAATATATGTAATTTGGCTAATGCAAACTGTGTTAATTTGAGAAATAAACATGTTATGCTCTTAAATTACACTATCTTGGTTACTAAGTTGCCGTAGTTGAACAAAATTGCCCAATAGGTATTTGGTCTGATTTGACTCTAGTTACAGGTGGTAATTTTGGAGCGAGTTAGATTACATTAGTAACTTTTGAATGCAAGGTGCATATTTAGGAATGGACTAATCTATTTTAACGTGAGATATATTACTACACAATCACAGAATTGTATAATTATGGTGTTGGCACTAGGCACAGCTTTGCTTCCAGGCATTCCTTTAATCTAAGGTTTAATTGCTTTGCTTGGATATAAATTTGTGCGTGTTTAAAAACTTTCATCTGGCTCATGACCATGAACAACAATTAGCAGGTAGGCTACAAAACATCAAAAAACAGTTAGGTTGCAAAACATCATTCACACTAAATAGCAGATTACAATAACATGCTACATTTACTCTCAATATGTGCCAGTGCACCCATCGGAAGCACAGCTGTGACCAGGTCTCAGGCAACAATTTCAGAGGAATGACTAGGCAGGTTATACCATTACACATCTGGTGAGGTTGCAGTACTTTACATGACCAGTTTATGTAGCTTGCTGGTATTCATTACGTTGCACTGCTGTAGGATGAGGGATTGCTCTGCTTTTGACACAGGGGGTTACAGGTGATGCACTTTCTATTCTATGCTCTATATAATTACTTTATACTTATAATGGCTAAGTGAGCTACTTGCTATTTGAATAACCTAAACTCACACACACACGTATATGCAGATAGTTCATAGGGCAAGGTAGCGAGTGTGACATTGTAGGGGACAACGTTGACATGCAGAGTCAGTGGCTCTAAGTGGGTGAGTGGCTTCACACTGAGTCTTTCTTCATGATGGCGGGCCAGCTGAAGGTCGGGGGTCGGCGCCACAGCATCTCATGGCAGCGCCTGGGTCTCTCTTCGGTGTCAGCGCAGCAGGATCTCCATGGCTGTTGCCTGCATAGTGGTGGGACGTAATGTGGCTCAGCTGGCAGCGACTGCGTTATTAGATCGGTGGGCCGCAGGTCAGGGACCCATGGTCTGAAGGCCGCATCATCGGCTCGCAGCTGACTGGTGGCTGCAGCTGTATTCTGTAACTCAATACTCTGGAAACAGAGTATTACAGTAGAACTCTAACAACAAACTTCGTAGGATGTAATGATAGCTGCGTATCGAGGATGCGATTCTGTAACGCCAGTTGAAAAGGGCAAACCGAAAATTTTCATTACATTTTCCGCTACCGTTTGTTACAGCTAAACTACGTTTAACACCGTTAACTGGCCAATTATTGTTCACGAGATATGAACAAGAGAGCACTGAAAGAGATAAAACTAAAAATAAAGTTATAAAGTAAATGTTACATTAACGAGTATATATTTTTAGACTTATTTATGATTAAAAAGAAAATAAAATACACGAGTAGAATGTCTAAAAAACTGCATAATGTTATGCTGTATGACTTACAATTTTCTCAGTCACCATGGCAAATCCAAACATTATTCACTGTAATACATGTATTTGTAAGGGAAGTATGAAAGGAAGGCAGTTTGACTGATCCGTATATAAAATGTTATCAACAAATAATTTTAATGCATGAAACATTCTAGATTCCAGTATATAAAAAATAATAGCCTCGTCTTGCAAGTTGTTGTTAAGCGTAGTTGGTCGAGGGAGACATGTTGCAAAGTCCTCGTTCTGTGAGGTTTTTGTCTTTCATGTTCAAATCCCAACCACTCCAAATATTTTTAAGTTATAAGAAATAATATTTTAGTATATATTAAAACATTAATCATATGAAAATAATGTATTTGACTAATTTCCTAACTAAGTATTATAATAACGTTGTAAAGTTTGGCTTCAAATCACAGTTATTGTTGGGACAATACAGATTTTTCTTTGCAGCGATTACAGTTATCACTCAAATAGGACCTATGTGTTAAACAAAACCACTATATGGAATGCACTTAGCATACCTATAATTTTTGTCTATATAATAAACATAACATAAAATTTTTTTTCAAACTTAACTATAATTATATTTGTTAAACCTGTCTGATCGATGTGCATAGGTTAAGTAAAACAATTATGGTTATATTCACATTCTTAATATTTTTGTATTAAAATATATTAATCTAAATTGTATGTTAAAATAAAAAACACTAAAAAAAAATTTTGAAGGTGGGTGGGATTGAACCAGCAAACCTAAAATTTCACTTGTGCACATGCACGATGAGCTACGACGCTAACCACTACCCTACTGCAACAACAACAACAACATGAGTAAGTGGTTTGCTTAATGGTATAAATACAGTAATAGTAATGTAAGCATAAGAGTTTCGCTACGTCAAATTATTTCTTTTTTGGGAAAGAAATTTGAATTATGTGCACATAAAACAGCTTTACATGGTGTAAGAGCTAGGTTGAATCACAAACTGAACATCTTTTGTGCTTTGAAATTTAATTTAACTGTTTTCAGCTTGCGAGGTTAAAGCTGTTATTGAATACCTGCCATTTTACCAAGTTACATGAATCACACTGAACAATTATCATTGACTACGACTGTTTTAAATGAAGTTTACTTCACTCGTTTTCACTAATTTGGCTCAATTTACCCTAGTTTTTATTCAGCGTGTAGGACAATTGTCCAACATACTACTGCTTCTTTATGGACTTCAGCAATATGAATCGTATAGGATGGTTACCGAGGGATCTCGTACCCTTCGTTATGATAACGAGATTTCTCGGTTCCCCACCGTGTAGTTAACAAGGATTTTCGATATTGGATCGACATTTGTAAGAAAACATATGTTACAGAATCACTCGTCAGTGACATAAACAATATTTCTCGTTAACAGATTTTATCGATCAATGTATTACAGCTAACGAATTACAGAATACAGCTGCTGGGTAGTAAGCACTTCCCAGCCTGGAGTGCGGCCGACAGTCTCCTTCCCCACCATCGTGGCGGCTGGAGTAGGGGATGGAGTCTGCGCTGGTAGGGACAGCGCTTGCTGCTCTCTGCTTAGTGGTTGGCCTGTGAGGGGTGGTATAGTGAACCTTTTTGCCCCCCCTGGTTGGCACTGGCTCCGGCGAAGGTGTGTGTTGCAACTCTTGCATAGGTGGCGGCATGGAGTGAAAGGCAGTCCATGCGTGGGGTGTGTAGCTAGGCGCGTGGCTCACGCCTCTCGCCTCTCTGTCTGTCAGGTAGCTTACTATAACATGCCCATTTTCTGACTTATCACATGGCGGCAGCTGTGTGTTGCGTAATATGTTGTTGCCTTGCTTGTTGTGCCTTGTGCATTTCCAGCATTTTACTTCAGTTGGACGCTGCTCAGTAAAAGCTGCATGACTGGGTTGGTTCTCTATTGGTTTCACATATTGTTCAGTTATATGTTGATGCAGGTCGGGCCCTGAGAAATTTCCGCCATGTGACGGATTTTCTTTTGGTTGCCCCATAAACAGATCTGGCTTGTTAACAGTCCATGATAGCCTGCTGTTTAGACAGCCATGGTTGCCCCAGGATAACTACCTCTCCCAGCTCTTCAGTGTTATTAAATTTTTTGGTGATCACCTCGCTGGCGAACCTCGGGGTTAATATAATTTCCCTTTCTGTGGGAAGGCGGGCTCCCCTCTAGGGCTACATAGATTGTGGTGTTCCTGGCGGGCTGAATCTGATACACGAATTCCTGCGGTACTCTCTGTTCTGTATGAAATTTGCATTTTCATCTGTGTCCAGAGCTGCCAGGAGTTCATTCGCCCCAATTAACTCTGTGATTCAGGGTGGATTCCTTGTTGCCGCCTTCTCTTGGATGTAAGTCACTTGTAGGGCCTCTTCCTTTAATGTGCCGGTGCCCCGGGCTCTTCGGCCTTTCCGCCTTTCTCGTTTCCCAATCATCTGATGACTTTTGAGGGTTCTGCTCTTTTCTTAGGCTCTGCCATTCTAGCGGAAGTCTTCTACCCGCCCTGGATTTTCTTTTGCAGTACTTGACAATCCCTATAGAAATGCCTGACAACAGTGCCAGCACTAAGTTAGCTTGGGTGTAGGGGCGGTGGTGGATTCATACTGTCTTCCTCGTGTAAGGGTCTTGGTCGGTCCTGCTTTTTTCATGGTGGTGGGTGCTGTTTTGGGTCACTCCTGAACTCTTTGTATATCTGTTACGTCAGTTTCTCTCACTCGCGCTCTCCTCATGAGTTCTTCCAGTGGTTCAGGCTCTGGATTCTGCAGGTGTGAGCAAATCTCAGGTAAAAGCTGTCAAGTAATCAGCTCTACTGCATCAAGTTCTTCGTCTTACCTGGGATGCACTCATTTGGAAAAGTAAGGCTTTATGGTGGATGAATAGTTTTGGTTTTTCGCCCTCCCTCTAAGCCTGGCCATACAGGTCTTGAGTTGGGCTACCTTGTGGGCGCCTGAAAAATGTGTGATCTGCCTTTCAGTGAGCCCCAATTGGTTACGAACTCCCCATAATTACACCACCATTACTATGCTTCTTTGTGGAATTAGGCCTTCGCTGTGTATACCCATAGGGCTTATTGGTAGTTGCAGCCTCTCAAATTCTTCTGCACATATATGAAGGAAATTCCTAAGTTCCTCCTGTAGTTTACCTGTGTATTCAGGCAACAGTAGCTGGTCAAGGATTGGTCGATCAGTGATAGACTCTACTCGAGATGGTGTTCGCTCTGGTGTAATTCTACAGACAGGGAATCTGAAAATCAGACCATCTTTGTCTCTGGCCCTTTCCTCCCATCTGTGGCATAGATTGTGGTAGGTGCACAAAGACTTGTGGCAGGCTATTCGATAGATATCTATCCCAGAGCAGTTAATGTGATAGCAGCGGTAGTGGCACTCCCTACAGTTTGTGCATTTATGCTCCAACCTAGTATCTTTCTCCTGGTCCTCCCATCCTAAACATGCGTGGTGAAATGCAGCATTGCAGTACGTGCATGTGATAAAATATTGGCTTGTCCCCAGTCATTCTTCCATGGTTCAGGTTTGCCCTTCAAACTCCCCGGTATTTTTGGTTGAGGCCATGTTGATTGTGATTGTGGGCGCCACAGGGTATTTAATCTGCTACTCAATTTCTTGAACAGGAATCAACACTGGTGACCTAAGGGGTTTGTCTCAAGGGCATCCAAGTCTTTAATGACGTTATCCACGTAGCCTCAATTAGCCCCATGTTGGGCACCAAGAATGAAAAGCTTGATGCCTCACCTTTAAGGTGGTCTTGGAATGCATGGCATCGCAAGCATGCATCTTCAACGTAATTGGGTTTTTATTAACTGCTGGTTTTGATGATTCCTTTGGCATTTTAGTGATGGCCTGCTGGGCATCGGTAAGAGCGCTTGTTGGGGTTGGCCGGGTTTGTATTTTGGTGGGTGTGTAACTGATCAGAGGTTCCAAACGCCTAACCACCTTTCCTACTGCTGCGAGCCATTGACTAGCTACAGGCTTCTTAGGCGGTGTTGGAGGCAGTGGGGAGACAGCGTGAGGAACGTGCTACATTAACTTGAAGATGGTGTCTTGACCTTTGCTGGACGTGCTGGTAGTTGTTCCCCTCTGACATGCTGTAGCCTCTCTCTTCCAGGAATACACGCTGTTTGTTGCTTTAACCCGCTCAGCACTGTAGTGAGGTGTAAGTGGGAAACTAGTATATAGAGAGTGACAGTGGGTGTTCAGTAGGGGTGGGTACAGCCTAAGAGGAAAAAGGAACAAGCAATGGGAGATGGGTGGTAGGTAGGCCTTACTATTGGCCTCGCAAGTACATTGGCTGGCAGGACATTGCTGGCTGACCCAAGCACTTTACAGAAGGTGTCAATAGCAGAGGGTGGGACATTGCCAAAGATCCAGTCATCACGTAGAGATGATTCTTAACAAGGGCTACCATTGGCCTCCAGCAAGTAAGTTGGCGGGCGGGACGTCGCCGGCAAACGCATGCACTTTCAGAAGGGTGCAACACTCAAGTGGGCCACCACTCAGCAAAGTGGTGACTTCCTGAAGGCGAGGAGGGAACAGGGGGTGGCGGCATGTGCCTGCTCCTGCAAGAGTGTTTGTGGACCACTGGGATAAAGTAGGAAATAGCAGGAGGCAGGTTAGAAGAATGCTGTCGCAACTGTTAGATATAAATCAGCCAATTTTTATAATGTCTGTTTATTGCTGAAACAAATAAACACACAAATCTAGTCTGTACCCTGATAGGACCTGAAGGGCAGAACCTAGGTTGCCAACAAAGGGATTGCCTAGTGGAAGACATGGTGGTGTGGGGCGAGGGTGAGCCCAGGCGGTTGCTACTTGGGACCGGTAAACTGTAACATAGTAGTAGGTGAAGTAGAAGGCGTCAGTTTGAGGCCGGGTAGATTGACGTTCTGCAACAGTTGCACAAGTCAGCTAGTGGTAGGTGATATTGTAAGGTCTTTGGTACGCGGCTGGGTAGAGTGACGTCCTGCAACAGAGCTGCGCATTTCAGCCACAAACTGGGGAATTCTGGTCCTATTTATACTGGGAACACAGGGCCAGCACTGGGTGGCGGAGAGAGAAGTAGTGAGGAATCGGTGTAGATGGCTGAAGGCGGCCAAAGCTGTCCTGCATTCCCCTCCACAACTGGTCACTGGAGTGGCAAGCACGCGCCGAGGCATGAAGTGGGTTGTCAAACAGCAGGCAGTGGCAGTTGATCTGCGTGCTAACCCTAGCTTTGATGCAGGAAGGGGGTGCCTGTGGCATGTATGGTGTAATGCTCTTCTTAGTAGGGGGCCACAGCTGTGGCGAGGCTACATTAGGAAAACGACATGCCCGTGGCACAACATGCACACATATGCAAATAACATTTCTGTATCCCTCAAATATATTTTATTCATGGTCGTGTTGTTTTCAGAGTTTCAGTGAATAGTAAATGCCGAACTTCTGTAATATTTTCTTAGCATAATAACAGAAATAACCACATTTTATACTCATGAAAGTGTATCATGACTGATGGATATAATGTGAAGTAAATGCAAAATGGGTGAAGTCATCATACTATGTAGCCTCTACCACAGTTACGCTCTTCCCCCCAAGCAACAGCTAATTCATGCCGCAATATCCACGCCCCATGAGAGTCCATCCAGCTGAATTTTCTGACACTATATGTATCCGGGTGACACACATTGCAGCAGTGCTCCCGAATCTGGAAGGTGCATCATTTTGACCCCTTCTGCCATCCGCTGCCGGGAGGTAATAAATGCACAGTCCTGTTGTGTAGAAAAGTGGCTTGCTCTTTCTTGCCCTCCAAACCTCTCCTCCCTTGCTTCCACCAGGTGGACTGTTTATAAAGGCTGTCCATTGCCGAAACGTGGTTGTTCGTCACCTAGTCTACCAACCTCAGTTCAGCAGTCCTACTGCATTGGCTAGCCTACCAAGCGTCATCCTCATCAATCTGCATTGTTCCCTTGGGATCTTATAGTCTGCCCTACAAGCGGCTATTTGCATACAGGCTGGAGTGTGACTTGTGTATTTGGCTTGCCAATAAACAAGCACATTCAATCCTGGTCACACTGTTCTTTCACTCTGTTATCTTTGTATCTAAGATGTACTAACTATAAGACCTATCTATAAGAGCCAAAACCAAGTGCCATTAAGAATAATCTAAGTTTTCAGTAAAGAAAAAATTATTTCAGGTTGTTACCATTTAGGCTGAGTGAATAACAGCAGTGAGTATCATATACTGTGTAGATAAGATTAAAATCATAATTTAATGGAAAGCAAAATTGCAAAAGGAAATATGAAAATAGTTTAATTTCTAGGATTGGATATTTTTTCTCTATAAAACAATATCTAAGCAATTTGATTAAGATAGTGACAAAAAAATTTTCACACTGTGCAGAAACATCAACATTTAAGTTAGAAAAACTTTGAACTGTTAAAAGGTAATGCTCATTGTTTTCTTACTTAAAATAAAATGCCTGCTCTTGTTTATGCTATTGCATAAACATTAAAAAATGTCTTTGTAAATATGCATACAGTAAACTCTCGATTATAATAACTTTAATGTTTCCCANGGGTTGTTGGAAGAACATTTTCAATTGAAATTTATTTCATGGTTCCCCAAGAAACGGTTATTTGAGAGGGTCGCCATTCCAGGGGTCTTAGGAATGAGAGTTGATAGTATAAGAATAAATTATTGCTAACTGATCCACTTCTTTATAAAAAAAAATTAGCTTTATAATAACACAATAACATTTTTGTTCTCATAATGCATAATTTTAGTAATGAAGCTTAAATTTTTTAAGTCTTCACTAATAAAACTGTTTACAATGAAATCTGGTATTTTAAAAATTGGAACTTGCTTTAAAATAACACAACAAAATTTTTCTCCTAAGTATGCCTTATCATCTTATCTCCCATACCTTCTACCCTGCCAGAGCCAAGACCACCTGCATTATGCCTGACCGCTCTANATGTCTTATCATCTTATCTCCCATACCTTCTACCCTGCCAGAGCCAAGACCACCTGCATTATGCCTGACCGCTCTACCCATGTAGCTTGACCACTTCAGTTCAGCCCTTCCATCGTAAATTTTGTATCATTCACTCTTCTTTGTGCCAATNAACCCATGTAGCTTGACCACTTCAGTTCAGCCCTTCCATCGTAAATTTTGTATCATTCACTCTTCTTTGTGCCAATATGAGGCTCATCGTAAAGCAAGCCACTTCTAAGCCACCTTGCCAGGTGAGATCACCTCTCTTGCAGAACATTCCAGCCACTTTAATACAACCCATCAAGTATTGTCGATAATAGGGCCAATGCTTCCTGGCACTAGAGGGACTGGGCACTGGGGAGAAGTATAAGACGTGCGTACCCATTATATCCCGGACATGTGAGGCATGAAAGTTATCGTAATCTTGTCCTAAACCTAAACACTTTTATTTAAATTATGTGTTAGGTAATTTTATGTTTGATGATGCCAATCTTTTGTAAACAAAATTAAAGTAAAATGCACACATTTGTATACTGCAGTCCATTAAGTTTTAAAGCTACATCTGTAAGTATAGCTGCAGATGTTGTGGTATGTAGCTAGTAGAGTGGAATTGTGTTAATGGTTATTTATGAATGATTGTATAAACATTTATATGTGAATAGTGTGCAGATGTAAAATATTTCAGGGGTTGTGAATCATCAGCTTTTATCTCTGGAAGTGTCAGGGTTATGAATTATGGCTATTCTTGACTTTTTTTAAATACTTAGTAGNATCATCAGCTTTTATCTCTGGAAGTGTCAGGGTTATGAATTATGGCTATTCTTGACTTTTTTTAAATACTTAGTAGGTTATGGTAGTGTGGTAATTAAACTGGCTGTGGACAGAAATTTTTTTTCTATGGCAACTGTGTAGTACTGTAGTAAGACATGTTGTGTTTCTCTGGGTTATGTCATGAATTCCTTGTGTCTCTCTCAATCATGAGGGGTAAATTGGTGCAGCCCTCCACACTCTCTTGTGCTCTGGTAATTGGAGTGGCACTCATTTGCATATATTCTCTTTCTTNTAATTGGTGCAGCCCTCCACACTCTCTTGTGCTCTGGTAATTGGAGTGGCACTCATTTGCATATATTCTCTTTCTTGGTAGTATTTGTATACATTTTTACATTCTTCAGCTTTTTTGATATGTTATTTTCAGGCGTATTTATCATTTTTACCTCACAATTTTCCTAATTTTGATAACCCTTCCTACCATCATGGTTTTTTTGTAAATACATACTGTGAATAAATATTGCACATATGTGATTATGATTCAGTATGATTACTAATGCTGAAACACAATATTTTCCAGGAATATTTGTTTAATTTTTCAGAAAATCTTTGAATGTGCATAATTACATTTGCACTAGCTTCATGTCTGTTAATCCTTTCCCCATAGATGTTCTTTCTTGATGCTGGCTGGGGACAACAGGTTTGCTGTTTTTGCACATCAGTTTGCTCCACTTACTGCCTTCCTTATCACATATATATATATNCTGGGGACAACAGGTTTGCTGTTTTTGCACATCAGTTTGCTCCACTTACTGCCTTCCTTATCACATATATATATATATATTGACACAGTGTGAATTTGTCATATGATAAAAGTTACAAAAGATATGAGAGAGAAAAAAAAATTNTATATATATATATTGACACAGTGTGAATTTGTCATATGATAAAAGTTACAAAAGATATGAGAGAGAAAAAAAAATTCTGAGAGACTTTAGATGAAATGTCTTACAAAATGTAAAATATAAATAGTATTAAAGTGGCTCAAATATATTAATATAATTTTTTTACTAAACATTGCAGTGTTTACAAATTGAAATAAAAAAATTGTTTCTTCCTGAGCTGATGTTGCTACTTAAGGAATATATTTGTCAGTCACAGGCAATTCAACCAATATAAGGGAAAAATAAAAATGGTGAAGTTTGGGAAGTTGGTGGTTGTGACTAACCACTTAACCAACCACAAATCTGTAATAAAATAAATAAATAAATAAATAAAAAATTAGGATGGAGAGATTTAACTTTGAATGTAGGGTTATTTCCTGTGGTGGCTGTAAACATAGTTGGAGTCAAATTGTAGTTTCAGCCACTAGTTGTTATATTTGAAGTGATCAGGTCCAGTATGTGGGAGACATGGAGGGGTGCTGTGTGTCGACAGCTGGAGAGTCTGCGCGAGGAATCTGGGCAGGTGCAGCTGGCAGAACATATATCGGCACTAGAGGAGCAACTGTGTCGACATCGCCTCCATGTGGAGCAGTTCCAGTCTGGCTCGGGTGCCGTGCGTCGCATGAAGGCCCAGATACAGGAGCTGGAGGCAGCTGTGGGCAAGAAGGCTCGTGAGCTCGAGTCGCTGCACTGTGTTGTTCCTTCTAATGGCAGCCCCATTAGCTCACCGTTATCTGAGGACACCTCAATCAGGTATGCACCATACAGTGATACACTGAAAGTAAGAATCCTGCTATCCAGGAACTGACAAAATAATATCATACCAGTTCAAGTTCGGCCCGAACTGGTGGTAGTTTGTCCAATTCTGTATTTCATTCCAGGTGAATGGGAATATCATTGTACTATTTCTCAAATGGTTATTCTCTACTGCCCCATTTCACTCCAGTCCGGTATTTTTAGTCCAACAAATAAAGTTCTAATTCAAGTCCATGAATTGCCTTAAGTTGAAAGAAAATGTGGGATTGCATTTACGGTTCATTGAAGAGGAAATTTAAAAGAACTGTATTTCGTACTTATTTATTTTGTTCCATTCCTACATTTTTAATAAGAGTATCAAAGGCTAGCTAATATTCAAAGAATTTTAAAAATATACAATAGATTCTGGTGCAAGATTCAGGAGTTTGATCGTGCAACTAATCAACCAGTGTACATGTTTGCTCAATTCCTCTCTACAACGGCCATGTGGGGCCGCAGTGGTGGCTGAGCCGTTAGACAGCTCGCCTCCCACTAAGGCGAACTGGGTTAAATCCCCGGCCGGGTCACTTCGGATTTTTGCACGTGGGAACCGTGCCGGACGATGCTGCTGGTCGGCCGGTTTTTTCCTGCAATCTCCTGTTTCCCCCGGCCTTGCATTCCTGTGCTGCTCCATGCTCCATTCTCATCTCATTTCACCCTCATCGGCTCTCAAAACCTTGTTAAGACCCACTGAAGTATCTCAACTCAACTACAACAGCTGTTTTGAATGTTCTTATTTTTGGAAGATAGCAGTATTTGTTTTATAGGCAGAGGTTTACAAAATCTTTTTTGGACAAATAGTCATGGTCATCCTCCATTTGCGCCATCTTGTGACACTATAGCTCTTTCGTGGAAAAGAAAGTAGTTGACATGTGTCTAAGCATAACAATGGTACAAATCACATATTAAGAATACCACCACATCTCAGAAGTTTTTCTGTTTGTAAACAAAATCAAAAAACTGTTTACCATCCAATTGAAATGTTCCTTTTTATTCGACAGCCTACTTACATGTAGAACATATGTACATGATGTAGAGATGCTATGTATGCGTATCATTAAAAGTATTTAGTATTGATGAAACTTTTTTTTTTTATATTTAAAGGCGTGTGCTTATGTATAAAGAAAATGTGATGTGAACATTATGCTAAATATACTTATTGAATTATAATTTAAAATTATATATTTTCTTATTTTGAGTACAGAAATAACAGACATGCTAACTCCCTGATATATTCCGTCACCTACAGGTGCATATGCACACCAAATGTGTTGTATGGTGGTACTAGTTGGTTACAGAATGTTAAATGTGTCCTATATAAAAAGAAACTACTAGGGAAACGAGACAAATAGTTTCATTGCGTTGTAAAAACAAATAATATCCTGAAATTGCAAACATTGTTGTACAAAGTTGTTCAACTGTGCAAAGTGTATTCCAGTGATTTAAAGAATCAAAAATCGTAATAAACAGACCAATATTAGGCCGTCCACAAAAACTGGCCGACAGGGAAATACAGCAAGTGGTGAGAATGATTAGGGAAGATGCAAAATTTAAGTATTCTGCATTATCTGCCAATGTGCAAGAACAAATTGGAAAACAAGTAGCACCAAGAACAATAAGACAACTTCTCTATCTTACATGGTCCAGAGCCAGAGTACCAAGAATGAAGGCCTACACAAGCAATACGAATCGAAAGAAGAGGATAGCACTGGCAAAAGGTTATGTAGAGAAGTTTCAGAACTTCTGGGACCAATTTTTTGTGCTCTAATGAAAGTTTAAAATTTTTTACTAATATGGTCGCATTTTGATATACCGTAAAAGAAGTCCAAGACCGAATCTTACATCCAGGATATGCAAGCTACTGTTAAGCATGGCAGCTGTGTAGTTATAGTCTTGGGTTGTATGGCTTCGTCTGATGTAGGGGAACTAGTTTTCTTTGAGAGAAATATCGACAGATGTGATCATCTGGACATAACCTATTATAGTATAAAGAAAAGCACTGAGAAACTGGGTTTAGGAACTGAGTGTTATGGCAGAATATTGATCGTTATACTTATGATGCTAACATATCTACATGTTTATATAAAAGGAAAAAGGACAGGAATTCAAGTACACACAGTGTAATACTTGTCGGCAGGAACACACGCGCACAGACATGCATACGTACACATACACACACACATAGGAGGACGACACCTTTTATCACGCAGTTGTGCAATCGCAACGTTTCGCTGGCTAGACCAGTTGTACAACTCACCGTACAACTCGCCACCTGATGAAGCTGGCCTAACCAGCGAAACATTGTAATTGTACAACCGCGTGGAAAATGTGTTGTCCTTTGTGTTTGTGTGTGCGCCTGTTGACAAGTACTACACAGTGAGTACTTGAATTCCTCTCCATTTATATAAATTTTTGCTAGCCTAACAGCCTACTTGCAACCTTAACTAACATATCTACATCTTTGTATTGTATTGACACATTCCCTGGCCAACACATCAAGTAAGTTTTTGATTTTGTGCAAGTCAGTTGCACAGATAGAGGGCAGACACTACTTTGGAGGCGTCTGGATTATTGCGCGTTTGCCTTGCGCAGGTCCCTTTTATGTCGGGCACGTTGGTAGCTGGTTAGGCACACAGTCTGTGAATGTGAAGTAATGCATCCGGGTGTTGGGAATGCATGGGGTGGCTGACTTACTGCTGGGTTCTGGCACTTCAGAGCTGTCCTTGGCTCCTACCCTCGGACATGGCTGCGGCTGGAGTGGGCAGCGGGGCATGATGACCTTGACGTTACCTGGCTCTTGGTGCATCTGCAGGCTAGCTAGAACATGGTTGGCTGATGCTGGTGTCCAGCCCGTCGACGTCTCATGGGCTGGCTCGTCAAACAGAATCACACCCAGTGGGAGTGGGATCCCCCCTCGTAGTAGTTCTATTGCGTGGTGGGCAGCTCCAGGAACCCTAATAGGGTGGCCAAAGAGGGGGGGGNGATCCCCCCTCGTAGTAGTTCTATTGCGTGGTGGGCAGCTCCAGGAACCCTAATAGGGTGGCCAAAGAGGGGGGGGGAGGGTAGTGAAGTGAGGCTCCACTAGGTGTCTAGAGGCTTGTGCTCTCTCCAGGGAGGATAAGCAGCNAGGGGGGGGAGGGTAGTGAAGTGAGGCTCCACTAGGTGTCTAGAGGCTTGTGCTCTCTCCAGGGAGGATAAGCAGCTGAGGGATGGTGTATGCTGATTACTCCGTCGGCGGGTGGTGAGAGGGGGTTGGGGGCGAAATGTGAGAACAGATGCTGTTCTCAATGCGTTTCTCCTGCTTCCTTGTCAGTGGGTGAACATCATGAACAGAAAGGGTACTACGGTTTACTCTTTAGAGGGCTGCAGGCAACAAACCACTGGCTAGAGTGTAAACCAGAGGTTCTTGGGTCAAGTCTTGTCAAACCTGGCACCCCCTCCGGTGAGTTTATATGCTCTGGAGGGAATGGGTTAGCTGACTTAGTTTGCCCAGATGCTTCGTAATGTGTCTTTCTGTTTTTCTAGTGGTTAGGGCTCTACCATACGTGCGCACCATGTACCTTCACATACCTGGTCCACAGTATAGGTGGCAGTCGAATTTGTTCTGTGTGTGAAGTACGTACAGTCCTGGTTAGGGGCTGCTCCCAGTCCTACTCTACATCAGAAACAGTTGCCAATTCGTGGTCTCCTGGCACTCCCTTTTAGGGTGATGTTTACCAGGTTGGGGAAAAGGCACACATTCACTTCAGAGCAAGGAAAGACAGAAGTTAGCTGGAAAACATGTCTTACTCTCATGAAAATAGAACACGGTGACCCATACTATCTCTTACCTCTACACACACGAGGTGTTAAACTGACTTTATATAAGGGCAAGAAAGGTGAAGGGAGCGGACAAGAGTAAACAATTAAGTAGCTGCGAAAACAAATAAAGCCTAATTGTGGCTGGTAGTCTGGAAGCGACCCAGGGCACCATGTTTAGTGTACGTGCCGGGTGTGGTGAACTTGACTGCAAGTGCCAGGGGTAGCGATGACTCTTCGGCTGCAATGGTAGAGAAGGCGTTGGTGAAGATTGCTGGTAGAACTCTGGAAGCTTTTGAGACAGTCCTCGAGAGGACTGTGACTGTTAGTAGAGAGCCTTAGCACAACTGATGCTAAGACGAGCTATGTGAACAACTGGCGGTGTTGGCTCCTCTGGCACTGGATGGTGCTAGGTCGAGCTGCTTCGCCTCAACTGACGTTTCTGCAGGGTGCACTGCATTATATTCTGCTGGCTGGGGGTTCTTTTGTGTGTCTGGTGTTTCGGTTATCTTCGGCCGCCACTTTTTGGGTTCTGGTCAGGCGGCGACTCTGCTGCCAGCTCTCTTTAGGGGTGGCAGCAGAGTGGTTTGGCACCTATGCGGGCGGTATCTGCTGCTCGCTCAGGGGCAAACTCTTGCATGCCGGTGACTGCTTCTCGTCGGGATTACAAATGGCAGGGGCGATGGCGTGACTTCCTTTTACTACATTGCCGCTGGCCTTGGAGGTGACCAGTCGGGGTTCGACTCCCTTGGAGCACTTGGTGTGCATGTGATGATGTGAGGTCGAAAAGAATAGTGGATAGGAAGCGTCATGCATCAGTATACTACATTTATTTGGGTGAAGTTCAAATATAGTTGTTTATTGCTAGAGCATACAAAGTATTCCCCCATACACATCCAGTGAAGATTGTGGCCTTGATTACATATTTGTATAAAGCGTTTGCTTGTAGTCCAGTGCTATTGCAGCATTTTGAGGTAACATTAATGGAGCCCTCCTGTTTTCTCCCCTCAATTCCCTCCTCTGATTACCCCTCCTTGTATGTCAGTTTTTTTTTTAATTCAGGGGGTTAGTTTACCTAAGTTGTTACACGCCTTATATTCTACGCCCGTGAAGAAGATCATCGAGTTGACGCCTGCTAGAGCAAATTTAAATTCTAATATGACCTAAATTTATCAGTTTACCCGTCCTTGGACGAGGGTGCCACAAGACACCATTTAAATAATGTATGTGCGTGAGCGACTGATAATGCTGGAGCTTGTAAAATGGTGAGTCGTGGTCGCAGCTTTTCATTTTCCACTGCATCATCAAAATACTCTCTCATAAGAACTGCAAAACAATCACGAATCAGGAAAGACGTTAAACTGTAGTTCCCCACACCACCAAGAAAATAAACAAAACCATAACTAGTATAATGTGTGCTCATAACAAAAATAAAATAAATTCGGAATGACAACCAGCTATAGTAGCCTACATACTATTGTGTGAATTATACTGTTGGGTTGAGCAGAAATATCAATAGGGCATGTATGCAATTGTGAAGTACAATCTATGAGATGTTAGCAGAGTCGGCCAAGGATCAGGCTGCCTTACAGAGGAGCGAATCCTAAAACAATGTGCGCGGTGGGGCCACTGTCACAACCACAACCCCAAAACCAGTGCTCTGGTGACCGTCTCTGAACATCTTGACTCAGCAGACACAAACACTAAAGAAGAAGAATTGTACATATTCACATAGAATGAATGAAGAGTAATAGAATAGTACAACAGTTGTAATGTAGAAGAGAGTTTCTTCATACACATTGAAAATGACATTTAACAGTTTAGACGATTACAAAGAAACTGAGTGATCAGCTCCATCTTGAGGTTTCAATAACTAAATGTTGAATTTGTCCCCGGGGACGGTGGGCAGCCAAGTGGAATCCACTCAGTCCCATCAGATTGGTCTGTTCTCGAGCATCAGGTACACATGCCAACAGCAGCTGGGGTGTTTGCGGGTGGAGAACCAGGACGACCACAAACATTCCCAGCATACACCGCTCACTCGTCATCTCGGCTCACGACAACAGCGGCGATAGGGTGCGCTCGGCTCAGCTCAACTCTGTGGAAAGGCGAGAATCAAGCAAAAAGCAACAGGTTATAAAGGCAAAAATCAAAACAATGAAATTAGATGGGAAAAGGATAAAGGAAACAAGGGGGGCAAGAACATAGTTCTACTAGGCATCAAGACTGCAGGCTCTGACATGAGCAATCATCAATTACTATCGTTGTACATAATGCTTTAACTGTGAGACGTGTGCTTTGTGAAATAACCTGTTTGAGTTGGGCGATACAAGGTTTACTGTATTTGGTGCTACAATATGCAGAGTCATACATTCTCGACAGAGCATCGGCCACTTGATTATCGGAGCCTTGAACATGATGTACCTTAAATTGAAAGCGAGAAAGGCAGAGCACCCAGCGACCCAATTTTCGCAGCTGTTGGGGATGGTTGAGAACCCAACTCAAGTCTTGATTGTCAGTATACAGGTCGCATTTATCATGCTCTATGTACGAGGCAAACTTGTAAAGTCTGAATATACATGCTAAGGTTTCTTTTTCATAAATGTGAAGCCTCCGCTCGGCATCATTCAAACTGAAGCTGGCGAAGGCGACAGGCGCCAAACCCAACTCAGACTGATGTCTTAGGACTGCCTCTAATGCCAGAGAAGGCATCAACTTGGACTATAAATTGCCGCGTAAAATATGAAAAAAAAATTACCGGCTGAGAAATTAGCTTTTCTTTAAGCAGATAAATGGCTGTCTCCTGCTCCTGACCCCACTATAATTCTATTCCTTTCTTTTTTTTTTAATAATGAAGAGGTGCTGCTATTTCAGAAAAATGGTCAATAAACCTGAAGTAATAGCCTAATATGCCCAGAAATGTCTGTACTTCCTTCAGAGTTTTCAGACGAGGGAAATTCAATATGGAGCCCACACTGTCGGGGTTGATCATCAAACGACCCTCACAGAGCAAATATGCCAGAAACTTCACCTTATTGGATCCTAAGGTGGCTTTATCTGGATTCACAGTCAGACCTACTTCTCACATTTTAAGGAAAACCTGTTGAAGATGAGACAAGTGAGTCTCAAGGTCATCACTATAAATAATAATGTCATCAATATAATTAAAGACAAATTCGAACTTAAATTCAGACAAGACAAAACCAACACACGTGACAAGTTTTGACTAACAAATTGGAGTCTATAGGAATACGAGTAAACTCGTATTGGCTCCAAGGTGTAGTGAAGACCATGTATTTCCTACACAAGGGATCAAGTAAACACTGATGGAAACTGTTTTTCAAATCAAATATAAAAAATGGAAAACACATGAGCTTTACCCAAGAGCTGAAGGGCACAATCAATGTTTGGCAAGGGAAAAGGATCCTTATNAAAATGGAAAACACATGAGCTTTACCCAAGAGCTGAAGGGCACAATCAATGTTTGGCAAGGGAAAAGGATCCTTATTAATCTTTTTATTTACCAGGAAATGGTTAGCCACCAATCTGTATTTGACACAATCCTTTTTACGCACCAAAAATCCCGGCAAACAATAATTCAAGGTAGAAGTGATTATCACACCGGCTTCTAACATTTTCCGAATAATTTATTGAAATGCTTGGAGTTTAGGAGGAGGGCATTTAATATGACTGTCCCGGACCGGGATGTCGTCCATCAGCGAAAACTTGTAAGGGAAAATGTTACACTTTCCTATGCGTGGAGAGATGATATCGTTAAATTTTTCCTTCAATGGATTCAAACGCACACAAAATTCATTGGCAGAAATAGTGCCATCCAAAAAAGGAGAAAACACCTCCGGAACTGCGTCGACCTGCAATCCAATCCTGATGTTCAGAGCGAATCCAAATGACAAATAAAACTGCTCGAGGTTAACTGACGCTCTAGTCTCACCTAAAAATTCTAGGCCACTTTGTGTGACAGATGATAAAAAAACAAAAACGGAAAGTCCAAGAAAACCTACCTTATTGTTCACATAGTACTTACAATCAAATACGTATACAGGTGTTGCAAATGTATATTTATTCATGATTTTCAATTAAATACATGTTAAAAATAACATGTTTATCAATTAAATAGATTATCTTTCTACCAAAATTAATAATTGTTTTTAAATTTTATTGTAACGTTGGAACAGAACCCTTCTTATTACATGCGTATATATGATTCAACTTTCATACATTCAACTTTCACATACATTTTCAGGAACACATTATGTATGAAAGTAGAGGACTGCCTGTACTGACATTTTTGCATAAAATAATTTTACACACACAACTACACATTTGTTCATATAGTGTACACAACTTAAAACCTTACATGATGATTGCAATTTATTACAACATGTATCTTTTTTATGATGTATGTTTTCATTAGAGAAGTGATTTTACAAGTTTTTGTAGTACACTGGCAGTTGGGTTTTAGGGCACTAAAATGTAACATTCCGTGGATAGTTAAACATTCTAGAATGGTTTTGGTAACAGATCTAGTTATGAGTAACTTAAACTTATAACTAGTATCCCAGAAACTAAATTTCTCCTTTTGTACTTCCAGTCCTGAATTAAGTTTCTGTGTATCTTGCTTGATTACTAGAAAATGTGATTGTTCAATCTACATGATCATTTGATTCATATTTGTATTTAATAATGTTTTGTTCTCATTTTCATGCATTATTATTATTATTTGTAAGGAAATAATAGTTTCCTTTAAATCAAGAGTAAAAATGTGTGGTTCAAGTGTGTACACAGTTGTGTCATGTTCGGGTAAATATTGTACTGCCATTTACAAATTTAGGGCATCATTTAATACTTCTCAAAAAAAATTAATTTTCAATTTCTTTTGTAAGTTAAAAATAAGATGACTCTCCATTGTTTAATAGTAAATATTGTAATAAACATAGTGACATTGAAACATATATGACCAAAAATATAGAGTATTTAAAGTAAGTATTGTACTGTAGTTTAAGTAGAGGTTCTAACATGCTAAGGTTATAAGCAAAAAAAAATTTATATAAAATTATTTATAATTATTAGCTTATTAATGTAGTTGATGGTTCGAAAGCAATTTCCTGTATTGGCTGTTTACTGTTAATTGAGCACTTTTGAAAACCCTGTTTCAGGATGTACTTTTACAATGTACTTTTACTCTTTTTTTATCCTTCTGCTGTATGTAAAATTGACATTGGCATGAGCCTTATCACTTTATTTGTGCACTATCCAAGTGAAACCATGGAATTATTACAAATGAAAGTGGGTTACTAATATGCAAATTAATTTCTAGTCTGTATAAAACAATAATACTTACTACAGTGGCTATAAATTAAAACGTTACACTTGCAATACAATGTAAAGTATTAAGAAATCTGTATGTATTTGTATTTATTCGCTGCGAACCTAAGTAAGAGCCTGCATACCAGTGTGTAATGTAAAAATGAGCAGTGATTTTTTTTGAAGGTTTGTTTTGAAAATGCTTACTCTTCTATGAAGAGCCTATAGGTAAGGAAGGACCTGCAAAATTCGTTATTTTCTGGCATACTGGATTTCACCATCCTCTATATGAATTATGTGCCATTTATTTACTGGCTTATGCCACACTGAGGACACAATTTACCTTTTGACTTGGTTGTACACAATTAGGCCATCCTACAATCATATGTTTTCTATTGGTTCGAAGCCATTGAGGTTGTGTGAAATGAAGTATAGTGCGATGACAAAAGCACCACAAAAACACATCCAATTGAAGGCTATTCTGTCTTCAAATAATAATGTGATACATTGGTGGTGATGTATCAGAACAGTGGATGAGAGGTGTGACTTTGCAGGGAGCAGTTGGAGGTGATGCGCTGCAGCACGCCGGACCATGGCCAGAGAGAGACCCCGTCCCCTGTGCCCTTGCCCCTCGAGGAGCTGCAGCGGCTACAGGAGAAGCTGCAGAGGCTCTGTCGGGCCGAGGAGTCGGCACTCAAGAGGGTCGCCGACTTGGAGATGGAGCTGTGCAGCATGCACCACCGCGAGGAGGTCATCTGCACACGTCTTTTTTGCTTCTTCTCTACCTCTGTCTCCCTTTTTGCTGTCACCACCTTTCACCCTCATTTCCTGTTTGCTAGTTTTTCACATACTCAAATTAATTTTCCCTTTTTTTTCTCTTTATCTTTCACTTTACCTCTCTCATTTTTGCACTTCCTCTCACTCATTTCACTTTGCATTGGTTGTGTGTATTCAGAAAGCAGTAATGTACATGCCATACGTACAACTATCAGTGAAGTAGACTAACTGTTTACAGTAGAAATGATATCATTTTGAGAAATCATATGTGGCCTCAGTTTTGTCCAATAAAATATTAAATATCAAAGTACCTGCTTGTTATGTGCCAATTATGGTTGTAGAAGGCAGTAATCTGACCAAACCACACAGGGTCAAGGTGAAATAAGTACTTAAGTACTAACAGTATTATATCAGGTAAGTAATACACGTGTGTGTTTATATACACTTCTACAATTAGTGGACTCTGGATCATTACTAAATGTGGTAATTACAAGAACACTTTGTACAATACCTGACAACATACTTAAAAAGAATTTCCTTTAGTTTAGTATGTACATGAAAAGACTGCAACATTNTTTTGTACAATACCTGACAACATACTTAAAAAGAATTTCCTTTAGTTTAGTATGTACATGAAAAGACTGCAACATTACATTAGCACTTGTGGCTGATACAGGAGGTGGCAGCAGAGAGAGATGTACTCCAGAGGCAGACAGAGGAACAGCTGCTAAAGATCTCTTCGCTGCAGGCGCGACTGGATGAGCAGCGCCGTGCTGTTGACTCTGCCCACTGGCTGGCTGTCAGCGAGCTGCGCTCAGAGCTGCTGGAGCGTACTGATGAGATACACTCCTTGCGGGATGCTTGTGACGCCAGCCATAAAGAGGTATGGCAATTACTGTATGTGGTCATAATAGATTACAAAATTATCTCCAAGCCAAAGTACATAAACAGAATCAGATTCTGAAAATTTTCATAGAAATTATTTCTGNAGATTACAAAATTATCTCCAAGCCAAAGTACATAAACAGAATCAGATTCTGAAAATTTTCATAGAAATTATTTCTGTTATATACAGCTGACATTAAATGTTTACTGGTAGCTACTCAATTTCAAAACTATTCTAACATAAAAATCTGCTATTTGCACACCCCTAGTGCAAAAGAGTAGGCCCAACTGTCTCGCTCACCCCAGGTAACTAGGAAGCTGCATTCTTGGGGTACTGCACATTTGACAAATGCCCACGTATGGCTTAGGGCAACATCGAGACATTTCCTTTCATCGTAGATTACCAACGCCTTGTCTTTACTTGAGCATAGGGACCATTCTGGGTCTCAAGCTTAGGGTCACAATTACCATGGTCACTGGATGCTAGGTATTTCTGACCTTATTCAAGGAATGCAAGGTCCGGGCGCCTTAGTATGGCAGAATCCTGTTGTTACAGACACACTCTCTCACTCACACACTCTCTCTCACTCTATCTTTCTCTCTCTCTCTCTCACTCTCTCTCTCTCTCTCACTCTCTCTCTTTCTCTCTCTCTCACACACACACTCTCACGCGCACCACACAGAGCTCTGCCCCTCATCCAGTTACCATTCCAATTTTACAATTTCTTGCATTTTAAATCTCCTTTTTTCTGACCCTTTTACAGTTTTTCCTGCATAAATTTCCATAATTTAACATTTCCCTGCATTTTACAAAAATGTTTCCTCGTCACTTGAAAATTGAAAAAAAAGGTTTCACTGCAGGTGGGGAGAATACTCCACGAGCATATCTGGCTCTGCAGGTAACGTGTTCTTGGGTCTCCATTGGNGAGAATACTCCACGAGCATATCTGGCTCTGCAGGTAACGTGTTCTTGGGTCTCCATTGGGCTTATTCTCGTTCGGCCGTGTAAACGTATTGTACGCCCCAGGGTTGCATTCATTCAGGTACAGCCCATGAGCTGTGTGCACCTGGGGACTTGGTGGTTGGTTGAAAGCGTCTGGGTTGATATTGAGGGGGTTTGTTGACTTGCTGCTGCCATGTTTGCTGGGTGAGCTCCCTCTGTTTCATATAAGCATTCCTAAGCTGTAGGCCCTTGGGGCGTTTAATCTTGGGTATTCATATCTTGCAGTGACTTTACCATTCCTTTCTTCTTCTTGCTTGGAGAAAGGCATAAGAAGAGGTGGGGAGTTAGGGAGAAGCTGCAGGTATCTCTCGGCAGAAACGCAGAATTGTACAAGTGTTCCCCTCTAATGAATGATCAGGATCAGGTAGGCACCTGGCTGTCCCGCAAACCTCTACACCTGGTGGGGAATTGATGTGTAATTCACAGAGTTGGATAGTTAGGTTCAAAGTCTATCCTTTGCTTGTGCCAGGATCCCAGTTACTCCCACAGACCCTCCAATTCCAACACCAGGCAGCTAATTGCTGCCCATTACCACATCAATGAACAGGAGTGCCTTGTGGTGGTTTATGCAATTCGCAAGTATCGCTATCACCTGGAAGGACAGAGGTTCATCCTTAGAACCAACAGCAAAACCCTGCTGTGGCTCAACGCTTCCAAAAACACGTAAAGCCAAGCTAGGTAGGTAGGCGATACTCCTCACGGAGTTCGACTTCGAGATACAGCACTGTCCAGGAAAGTCCCATGACCTGCCTGATGCCCTGTCCCAGCAGCCAGATATCCAGGGCAGCACGAATGAAGACGAAGAGTGGGAGCACATGNCTTATTCTCGTTCGGCCGTGTAAACGTATTGTACGCCCCAGGGTTGCATTCATTCAGGTACAGCCCATGAGCTGTGCGCACCTGGGGACTTGGTGGTTGGTTGAAAGCGTCTGGGTTGATATTGAGGGGTTTTGTTGACTTGCTGCTGCCATGTTTGCTGGGTGAGCTCCCTCTGTTTCATATACACATCCTAAGCTGGAGGCCCTTGGGGCGTTTAATCTTGGGTATTCATATCTTGCAGTGACTTTACCATTCCTTTCTTCTTCTTGCTTGGAGAAAGGCATCAGAAGAGGTGGGGAGTTAGGGAGTGCTGCAGGTATCTCTCGGCAGAAACGCAGAATTGTACAAGTGTTCCCCTCTAATGAATGATCAGGATCAGGTAGGNAAAATGGAAAACACATGAGCTTTACCCAAGAGCTGAAGGGCACAATCAATGTTTGGCAAGGGAAAAGGATCCTTATGAATCTTTTTATTTACCAGGAAATGGTTAACCACCAATCTGTATTTGACACAATCCTTTTTACGCACCAAAAATCCCGGCGAACAATAATTCAAGGTAGAAGTGATTATCACACCGGCTTCTAACATTTTCCGAATAATTTATTGAAATGCTTGGAGTTTAGGAGAAGGGCATTTAATATGACTGTCCCGGACCGGGATGTCGTCCATCAGCGAAAACTTGTAAGGGAAAATGTCACACTTTCCTATGCGTGGAGAGATGATATCGTTAAATTTTTCCTTCAATGGATTCAAACGCACACAAAATTCATTGGCAGAAATAGTGCCATCCAAAAAAGGAGAAAACACCTCCGGAACTGCGTCGACCTGCAATCNGCCAGAAACAGTGCCATCCAAAAAAGGAGAAAACACCTCCGGAACTTCGTCGACCTGCAATCCAATCCTGATGTTCAGAGCGAATCCAAATGACAAATAAAACTGCTCGAGGTTAACTGACGCTCTAGTCTTACCTAAAAATTCTAGGCCACTTTGTGTGACAGATGATAAAAAAACAAAAACGGAAACTCCAAGAAAACCTACATTATTGTTCACATAGTACTTACAATAAAATACGTATATAGGTGTTGCAAATGTATATTTATTCATGATTTTCAATTAAAAACATGTTAAAAATAACATGTTTATCAATTAAATAAATTATCTTTCTACCAAAATTAATAATTGTTTTTAAATTTTATTGTAACGTTGGAACAGAACCCTTCTTATTACATGCGTATATATGATTCAACTTTCATACATTCAACTTTCACATACATTTTCAGGAACACATTATGTATGAAAGTAGAGGACTGCCTGTACTGACATTTTTGCATAAAATAATTTTACACACACAACTACACATTTGTTCATATAGTGTACACAACTTAAAACCTTACATGATGATTGCAATTTATTACAACATGTATCTTTTTTATGATGTATGTTTTCATTAGAGAGGTGATTTTACAAGTTTTTGTGGTACACTGGCAGTTGGGTTTTAGGGCACTAAAATGTAACATTCCGTGGATAGTTAAACATTCTAGAATGGTTTTGGTAACAGATCTAGTTATGAGTAACTTAAACTTATAACTAGTGTCCCAGAAACTAAATTTCTCCTTTTGTACTTCCAGTCCTGAATTAAGTTTCTGTGTATCTTGCTTGATTACTAGAAAATGTGATTGTTCAATCTACATGATCATTTGATTCATATTTGTATTTAATAATGTTTTGTTCTCATTTTCATGCTTTATTATTATTTGTAAGGAAATAATAGTTTCCTTTAAATCAAGAGTAAAAATGTGTGGTTCAAGTGTGTACACAGTTGTGTCATGTTTGGGTAAATATTGTACTGCCATTTACAAATTTAGGGCATCATTTAATACTTCTCAAAAAAAATTAATTTTAAATTTCTTTTGTAAGTTAAAAATAAGATAACTCTCTGTTTTTTAATAGTAAATATTGTAATTAACATAGTGACATTGAAATATATATGACCAAAAATATAGAGTATTTAAAGTAAGTATTGTACTGTAGTTTAAGTAGAGGTTCTAACATGCTAAGNTATATATGACCAAAAATATAGAGTATTTAAAGTAAGTATTGTACTGTAGTTTAAGTAGAGGTTCTAACATGCTAAGGTTATAAGCAAAAAAAAATGTATATAAAATTATTTATAATTATTAGCTTATTAATGTAGTTGATGGTTCGAAAGCAATTTCCTGTATTGGCTGTTTACTGTTAATTGAGCACTTTTGAAAACCCTGTTTCAGGATGTACTTTTACAATGTACTTTTACTCTTTTTTTATCCTTCTGCTGTATGTAAAATTGACATTGGCATGAGCCTTATCACTTTATTTGTGCACTATCCAAGTGAAACCATGGAATTATTACAAATGAAAGTGGGTTACTAATATGCAAATTAATTTCTAGTCTGTATAAAACAATAATACTTACTACAGTGGCTATAAATTAAAACGTTACACTTGCAATACAATGTAAAGTATTAAGAAATCTGTATGTATTTGTATTTATTCGCTGCNTATAAATTAAAACGTTACACTTGCAATACAATGTAAAGTATTAAGAAATCTGTATGTATTTGTATTTATTCGCTGCCAACCTAAGTAAGAGCCCGCATACCAGTGTGTAATGTAAAAATGAGCAGTGATTTTTTTGAAGGTTTGTTTTGAAAATGCATACTCTTCTATGAAGAGCCTATAGGTAAGGAGGGACCTGCAAAATTCGTTATTTTCTGGCATACTGGATTTCACCATCCTCTATATGAATTATGTGCCATTTATTTACTGGCTTATGCCACACTGAGGACACAATTTACCTTTTGACTTGGTTGTACACAATTAGGCTATCCTACAATCATATGTTTTCTATTGGTGCGAAGCCATTGAGGTTGTGTGAAATGAAGTATAGTGCGATGACAAAAGCACCACAAAAACACATCCAATTGAAGGCTATTCTGTCTTCAAATAATAATGTGATACATTGGTGGTGATGTATCAGAACAGTGGATGAGAGGTGTGACTTTGCAGGGAGCAGTTGGAGGTGATGCGCTGCAGCACGCCGGACCATGGCCAGAGAGAGACCCCGTCCCCTGTGCCCTTGCCCCTCGAGGAGCTGCAGCGGCTACAGGAGAAGCTGCAGAGGCTCTGTCGGGCCGAGGAGTCGGCACTCAAGAGGGTCGCCGACTTGGAGATGGAGCTGTGCAGCATGCACCACCGCGAGGAGGTCATCTGCACACGTCTTTTTTGCTTCTTCTCTACCTCTGTCTCCCTTTTTGCTGTCACCACCTTTCACCCTCATTTCCTGTTTGCTAGTTTTTCACATACTCAAATTAATTTTCCCTTTTTTTTCTCTTTATCTTTCACTTTACCTCTCTCATTTTTGCATTTCCTCTCACTCATTTCACTTTGCATTGGTTGTGTGCATTCAGAAAGCAGTAATGTACATGCCATACGTACAACTATCAGTGAAGTAGACTAACTGTTTACAGTAGAAATGATATCATTTTGAGAAATCATATGTGGCCTCAGTTTTGTCCAATAAAATATTAAATATCAAAGTACCTGCGTGTTATGTGCCAATTATGGTTTTTAGAAGGCAGTAATCTGACCAAACCACACAGGGTCAAGGTGAAATAAGTACTTAAGTACTAACAGTATTATATCAGGTAAGTAATACATGTGTGTGTTTATATACACTTCTACAATTAGTGGACTCTGGATCATTACTAAATGTGGTAATTACAAGAACAATTTTGTACAATACCTGACAACATACTTAAAAAGAATTTCCTTTAGTTTAGTATGTACATGAAAAGACTGCAACATTACATTAGCACTTGTGGCTGATACAGGAGGTGGCAGCAGAGAGAGATGTACTCCAGAGGCAGACAGAGGAACAGCTGCTAAAGATCTCTTCGCTGCAGGCGCGACTGGATGAGCAGCGCCGTGCTGTTGACTCTGCCCACTGGCTGGCTGTCAGCGAGCTGCGCTCAGAGCTGCTGGAGCGTACTGATGAGATACACTCCTTGCGGGATGCTTGTGACGCCAGCCATAAAGAGGTATGGCAATTACTGTATGTGGTCATAATAGATTACAAAATTATCTCCAAGCCAAAGTACATAAACAGAATCAGATTCTGAAAATTTTCATAGAAATTATTTCTGGTATATACAGCTGACATTAAATGTTTACTGGTAGCTACTCAACTTCAAAACTATTCTAACATAAAAATCTGCTATTTGCACACTCCTAGTGCAAAAGAGTAGGCCCAACTGTCTCGCTCACCCCAGGTAACTAGGAAGCTGCATTCTTGGGGTACTGCACATTTGACAAATGCCCAGGTATGGCTTAGGGCAACATCGAGACATTTCCTTTCATCGTAGATTACCAACGCCTTGTCTTTACTTGAGCATAGGGACCATTCTGGGTCTCAAGCTTAGGGTCACAGTTACCATGGTCACTGGATGCTAGGTACTTCTGACCTTATTCAAGGAATGCAAGGTCCGGGCGCCTTAGTATGGTAGAATCCTGTTGTTACAGAGACTCTCTCTCACTCACACACACTCTCTCTCACTCTATCTTTCTCTCTCTCACTCTGTCTCTTTCTCTCTCTCTCTCTCTCTCTCTCTCTCTCTCTCTCACACACACACACTCACACGCGCACCACACAGAGCTCTGCCCCTCATCCAGTTACCATTCCAATTTTACAATTTCTTGCGTTTTAAATCTCCTTTTTTCTGACCCTTTTATAGTTTTTCCTGCATAAATTTCCATAGTTTCACATTTCCCTGCATTTTACAAAAATGTTTCCTTGTCACTTGAAAATTGAAAAAAAAGGTTTCACTGTAGGTGGGGAGAATACTCCACGAGCATATCTGGTTCTGCAGGTAACGTGTTCTTGGGTCTCCATTGAGCTTATTCTCGTTCGGCCGTGTAAACGTATTGTACGCCCCAGGGTTGCATTCATTCAGGTACAGCCCATGAGCTGTGCGCACCTGGGGACTTGGTGGTTGGTTGAAAGCGTCTGGGTTGATATTGAGGGGTTTTGTTGACTTGCTGCTGCCATGTTTGCTGGGTGAGCTCCCTCTGTTTCATATACACATCCTAAGCTGGAGGCCCTTGGGGCGTTTAATCTTGGGTATTCATATCTTGCAGTGACTTTACCATTCCTTTCTTCTTCTTGCTTGGAGAAAGGCATCAGAAGAGGTGGGGAGTTAGGGAGTGCTGCAGGTATCTCTCGGCAGAAACGCAGAATTGTACAAGTGTTCCCCTCTAATGAATGATCAGGATCAGGTAGGCACCTGGCTGTCCCGCAAACCTCTACACCTGGTGGGGAATTGATGTGTAATTCACAGAGGTGGATGGTTAGGTTCAAAGTCTATCTTTTGCTTGTCTGTGCCAGGATCCCAGTTACTCCCACAGACCCTCCAATTCCAACACCAGGCAGCTAATTGCTGCCCGTTACCACATCAATGAACAGGAGTGCCTTTTGGTGATTTATGCAATTCGCAAGTATCGCTATCACCTGGAAGGACAGAGGATGAACCGACAGCAAAACCCTGCTGTGGCTCAACGCTTCCAAAAACACTCAAAGCCAAGCTAGGTAGGTGGGCGATACTCCTCACGGAGTTCGACTTCGAGGTACAGCACTGTCCAGGAAAGTCCCAGGACCTGCCTGATGCCCTGTCCCAGCAGCCAGATATCCAGGGCAGCACGAATGAAGACGAAGAGTGGGAGCACATGNTGACCTGCCTGATGCCCTGTCCCAGCAGCCAGATATCCAGGGCAGCACGAATGAAGACGAAGAGTGGGAGCACATGACCCCTCTGCCGGTCCCACCCAGGAGTCCCGCCGAAGAAATTCGTCTCTTCCAGCTCTAAATCAGTCGGTACCAGCTGAGTTACTTCCAGCAAAAAGGCCCAAAGAACCTAGACTTGCTGAGGAACCATCCCCAATCTGGTCATGAAATAATCAACCAGGAGCACTGTGGAAGATCTGTGTCCCGAAGGAACTCAGAGCCAACATTTGCAGACACCATCATGACCACCGCCAGGCAGCCCACCCCAGCATGAAGGAGACCCTCCAAGACATAGGAGAATGGTATGTCTTGAGACAGAATTAGTAGTGACATCAGACAGTATGTAACAGGGTGTGACACTTGCTGCAGGGCACAGGGAAACCATGCTGACCTCAAACTCCCTGGACCCAATTAGCCGCTGACATCATAGGGCTCTACCCTAGGAGCACACGGGAAACCCGCTAACTCCTAGTATTGATGGATCTGTTTTCCATGTGGGTGTAGGTGTTCCCGTTAGCCAACCAAGAATACCTCAGAATTATAAGGAAGTTCGAAAACGAGATTTTTTCCCGCTGGGGATACCCTCAAGCGATCCTTACTGATAACAGGGCCCAATTTACAGGTCACAAGTGGTAGATAGTCTGTAATAAATGGGGGGTGGAAACCTGGACGATCCCTCCCCCTACCACGCGCAAGCCAACCCCACTGAGCAGAGGAACCAAGAACTAAAGAAGAGTCTCCGACTCAGTTTGGGAGAAGACCACCGGCACTGGGACGTGAACCTGCCAGACATTCTGTTCACCCTCAGATGCTGCAACAACGAAGCCATAGACACGAGTCCCAGCCAGCTTGTCTTGGGGCACATCCTCCGTAGCCCAGGAGACTGGCTGTGGGATGAGGAGCCAACAACAATGCCACAGTCAGATGATATTCGATTGGAGGCCCTGGTCCCCACAGAAAAGGCCAGAGGGGCGCAGGAATGATACATCAACCAAAAATACCCCCAGTCCCAGACGGGAGTCTGGGAATTCGAGATGGGAGAAGCAGTCCTCCTCATGAGCTACCCACTCAGCAAAGCCAGTGGCCAGTTCAGCGCTGGACCGGCACCCAAGTGCGAAAGCCCGTACCACATGGTCAGATGGCAAGACCAGGTGTATTGGGCCAAAGACTACCACGAGAAGATCCAGAAGGTAACCCTATGCCGCAGGAATGGGATTCTCAGTACCTAGAAACCAATGGGCGGAGGTTGATGCTGATGAAGAAGAGGTGGACAAACCACCTTAACCTGAGGAGGAAGAGGCTACACTATCTCGATACCGAGAACACTCGCCACCCCGACCGGCAGCAACCGTGCCGTCGGCCGCCGCGACAGAGCCGAACCAAGGACAGAACACGCCGAACTTTACCGGCCACCATGAGGAGCAATGTCGTTTTGGACATTACCCTCTATTCCACCCACCTTCAGATGGAGACGACCCGACCAAGGGTGAGGAGAATCATCCCTGGCCAGGTCGCAGATATCATGTAGAAGCTCCCTTGACCGAGCTCCGAAGCGAGTCCCCACACTGCCGAGCCGAGGAGGTGGAGCAGCCCCAGGAGCCCTTGCACCCGATGGTCACCCCAGTGGATGCAAGAAGTGGCAACATCTTGGTGCTAGACAGCCCGAAGACCTCGCCAGCTGCCCCTGCCACCAAGTATCCCAACAGAGCCAGAGAGGTAGGTGAGCCCCAAGAGACCCTGCCTTTTTCAGCTGTGCACAACCAACCCAACAAGGTAGGGGAGCCCCATGAGCCCTCGCTGAGGTCGGCAACCCCGGAGGACGTGGGGTCTGGTAGGACCTTGGTTGTGGATGTCCCCGAAATGACGCCTGCTGGCCCTGAAGGAGTTGAGCCCAGCAGATCCGAGGAGGTGTCGTGGTGCCAAGTACCCTCGCTTGCAACGGCCACCCAGGTGCACAACCAACCCAACTAGGTGNTAGGACCTTGGTTGGGGATGTCCCTGAAATGACACCTGCTGGCCCTGAAGGAGTAGAGCTCAGCAGATCCAAGTACTCTCGCTTGCAACGGCCACCCGGGTGCACAACCAACCCAACTAGGTGGGGGAGCCCCAAGAACCTTTGCCGACATGGCAACTCCGGAGGACGTGGGGCCCGGCAGGACATCAGCGCTGGACGGCCTCGAGATGACGCCAGCCGGCCCCGAAGGAGATGTGTCCAGCAGAGCGGAGTAGGTGGGGGAGTCACAAGAGACCATGCTGTTAAGAGCCGCCCAAATCTCTTCACTCACTCTCTTCACCCAGATCATGAGAAGATAACAAGTATAATGTGTATTTTCTGGCCCAAAAAATTCTTGTAACATTGCAGTTTTTTTTTTTTAACCCAGTTGACCAATGTAAATTTATCAACTACAGAATATGGTATTATTTCTGTGACATATTGCACCAACCCACACAGTAAAGCAAATGTTGACATCTGAATGGAGATCAAGTATGCATGCTTTGTTTTTCAGCATTCTTGATCTTTTTTTTTTTTTTTTTCACCCCTTGAAAACCTATTTTTACAGGTTACAGTGGATTTTAGTTTCTAATTTACGTTTGTATTTTAATGGAAAGTATTCAAATTTTTTTGATCATGTATTTTAGTTATAAAATGCTTTCCACGTGTTATTAAGATTATAAAATACTTTACCTATGTAAATTTGGAACATCAGTTTTGTATATTATTTCAAGAAAATTGTACATGTGGAATTTTGCTTATGTATTGAACATTTTCCCCACTAGAGTGAACATAGAAAGGTTCTTCTGTATTCATGAGTTCATTAGTAACATTTATGTTAAAAATTAATTCTGTGTCTGGTGTTAGTTTTGAATCTTCTTGTTCATAAACAAATATTTTTATACTATTATTTTTATGTGTACCAAATCACTCAAGCCCAAAACATCAATCAGTTAGCTTACATTTTGTTTTTTGAAGGGATCGTGGTTAACAGTTGACGCTAGGGCTGAGCCGATACCGGTACCGATATATGGAAACCGGCCAATATCGTAATTATCGGAATTGTTCGCAATTCATGTTTAAATCGCAGAAATTATAACCGATATTTTGCCTTAAGAATCTAATATGATGCTGTTTTCATCTTGCCATAATTAGAGTGGATTAGCGCATTATTTGTTTTTATTAAAGTAATAACTATTTTTAAATTGGTATTTACTCAAGTATCTAACTGGCTGTGTTTATTTCTAAAGCAAAATTAGGCACGTTTTGCATGGTTGCTTACAAAACATGTATACAACAAAACAATAGTAGCTACCATTTGTGTTTACTGAATTTTATCTCTGAAGGCAAGCTTGCCACATGAACAAAACTTAACATTTAATCAACTTTACACATATTTAATATTAACAATAATTAATACTTACGTTTACTTAGTAGTTTCATGTCCAACCGCGAACATGACGACTCATAAAAAAAGTAATGTAATCTTGTAATGTTGGTTACATGCTGCACATTACTACCGCCGCCGTTGGTTCATTTGCTGTAGCTATAGTAATATTATGGTGTTAGGTTAGGGAATAAACTTGGTGAAATTATTTACGTGTGCCAGCAAAAAAAGAATAATATGGCTGGAAGGAAAGGTGATGTGGGGAATTTTTTTACCCTAAGCAACACACAAGAATGTTTGGAATATTTGCAAATGTTTGGTTTCGAGAGGCGGTACATCATCGAGGTCGTATGGTACCACAAACTTAAAACGGCGCGTTGAGTGTATGCACCCTTTGAAGTGGAAGAGCNCGGCACCTTGAGTGTACGCACCCTTTGAAGTGGAAGAGGTTCAAATTACAACAGTGTCCTCCTAGGCCTATTGTACAACTCTCAACACAACTTTCTGGCAGACAAAATGTGCCTAACTGTGCCATAATTGCGAGTACTTCACAAATTTCAGATAACGATTGTGTGGCTACATGTTCATCTAGCCCTGATGTAAACAGGTCTAAACCAAAATTTCACAACGTGTATGAATTAATGGAAAAAAGGAAACCTTATCCTTCATCACATGCCCGCACTGTGAAAATAAATAGTCTCATTGGAAATATAATTTGCACACACCTTTTACCATTTAGTATTGTGGATAACAAAGGTTGGTTGAATACTACAAATACATTATATGCATAATTCATATGTGCATCACATCTTACACATTTTTTTACATCGATTTAGACTATTTTTGTCTTAAAAATATGCTTAATTACTACCTAGTAAGTGGTTCCTAGATTTTTATTTATCTTAATAGTTTGACCTATCACTGAAACAATAAAAACAAAGACCATAAAATTTTCTTTAACTAAATGTTTTAAAAATAAAGTTTTTAATTTTTTGAAACGTGAAAAAATGTTATTTTTCCTTGTCAAGGCAGTATCGGTAGTATTGATATTGGCAATATCTGTAAGTTTTTATCGGCAATATCGGAATATGCTCAAAAACCATATCGGCTCACCTCTAGTTGACACGCAACACGCAACACGTGCTGGCATATATATATTAGTGATAGCCCGATAGCCGATATCCGGTATCGGATATCGGTACATTTACCATTATCGGAGATCGGCACTAAAATATTGGCACATCGGTAATGGCCATTCTAACCTCAAGAATTTTCTCTCTTCTGCTGCACACTTAATTTTCTCAACTCTTAACATCAGGCTGCAGCAATACGACTAAAAAGAACATAATTAATTTGAAATGTACATGCCCATCATTATTTTTCACTTCACGGATTACATTTTTATTTTTGGTAAAGCGGTCTTATGTTTGACGTATGTTTCTCAAAGTAAACAAAATGATCGTGGCTTGTTAGCTTAGTTTTCATTCCTGTCCTTTTACATATTTTTTGTAGACTAGCGACCTACTTGCAACCTTAACTTAGTTTTGTAATATGTTGTAGTGAGCTATAATTTTGTATAATGTTAAACTATTTTTTTTGCTGCTTTGATGTACCAGGCATAAAGTAAATCTGACTTAACTGCAAGTCTATTTAGCTTATTGCAAACAAAACTTTTCGAGGCAGCAGTTTCCTTTCATACACCTTAGTGACAAATGTCTGCTAACAGTATGATAAATTAAAATATCGGTTTACTGGTATCGGATTGGTAAAATCCTAAACATCGGACATCGGTATCGGGTTTTTTCAGTATGGGGCCATCACTAATATATATATATAAACACAACTTTATACGGAAACTGCAGTCAAGACCGCTTTCACCTACATGTCAGACGTCACGCCACCACCCATGTGTGATAGAAGCCAGCCAGGCAGTCCAGCGCTGCGCCTAAGCTCGCGCAGCCAATGAAACCTAGCATAGCAAGGAAGCCTGTTTCCAGTCTCCCCTGGAAGATAGTGGCCCTCACCGCTAAGGAAGGAGCTCCAGCACGAAGATACACAACCGGGCGAAGGGAGCCAAACGGCCCACAGCTGGCTGTCCATATAAGCAAGCACACAGCCCAGAAACGTCAGTTGAATCTCAGCAGCTCGCTCCACCACCTCGTGTGCTGTAGCTCACTGCTACTACCACCTTCCTCACAAAGGACCACCACTCTTCCGGATATCTTCCAGACCTTCAACCCTCGAAGAAGTCTTCATCCCCCTCAACACTCACTACCCTTCTGGTAGTGACACCCGAGTCCGTTCTGGACGACAGCATTAGAATTAGTTAGGGTCAGTTAGTATTATAGCTATCTAGCCGCATCTGCTCTTGTCTACTTTAGACCCAGGTTCCCTTCACCTGGTATTACTGTAGTTTACTTCCCTTACAGTTCATTTTAGTTAGGCGTTAGTACTACAGGCCATTGTGTCTATTCCTCACAGGAATTAACACGTGATCTTACCTCACCTCTGAGTATTCATTTCTAGGATGACTGTGACTTTAATCCCTAGTAGACGTCTGCCCACCAGGGAAACTGCACGTTATTTGAAACCCTCTTTGCCATACCTAGAGTAGGACTGCGGGCTCTTATAACTGGGCACACGTACATCTTAAACACACACATTAAACGGCTACCCATACTGTGGATCAGGTACAGCAAGGTACCTGGTGCACACGTATCGTAGAGCCACAACCATTAGAAACTCAATCCAGGAGGCAGCTAGTCAGCCAGCCCAGCCAATTCACGCCATCCACCGCATTATTTTTGCCGGAAGGAGTGATAAGACTTGTTCTGGAGGTCTGACCCCTTTTGGACTACACCCATGTCACTGTCAGACATCCAGGTTAACCCACCTCTCCAACTGTTGAACTTCGCTGGTTGGTGTAAACGGGTCCAACTCTTGTTGGTTTGGACATGATTGGCTGTACACCTAGCTAGGGACCTTTGTCGACTGCTCTTCCTTAGCGTGGCAGACCTTAGTTTCTACTTCTATTCCATACACCCATAGGAGTGGTGCAAAGTGGATAGCGAAGAGTGCAGCTACTGCCTCTGAGCCTAGCGTGAATGCAACCCAGTGCCAACTGCTGTCTGCAGTCTGACCACATGGGAACGAGCTCAACCCGCCTGCCAACTGGAGACACCTCACCTCCCAGTTCCCTCCAGCTCCCTCTTTCAGCCACCTCACAAGAATATCGGTGAGCCGCATTCTATCGTTGAGAGATTTTGCCTAGGTCTTCCAGTACCGCTGGTAATCAAAAATCCTTGTTTCAGACCCAGCAGTACCAGCAGCTTGTAACGTTCGGCACTTACACACTGCCAATGTTACGTTGCCACGGCTTGCTCAAAGGTGGAACACAAGACTCTGTACAATTGACGCCGATTTATTAAGAAATAAGTTCAAGTTCCAGCGTATTTTGTTCTATACTTTAATTATCATTTGAATGACACAGTTCACATACGAAGTTCCAGTATGCAGAGTACGAACCGTTCACCGATAAATATTCAAGTGCAGAACAGCGCCACCGTCGTTTACAGGTTATTGATTTCTCAAACTTGCATTGAAAGAACTATTAAATGCGTCAATCTCCCACACCGGCGGAGAAATAAAATAAAGTCTGGTTGCCGATGTGGGGGTTATCGTCCTGCCTGACGCGACCTAGACGACCATTGTTTGATGGAACTGAAGGGCGACTGCCCTCGCCGACTGACTGACTTGAAGTGAATGCTTCCGACGACTGACTTGAATTGAAGCTTGGAGGGTGACAGACAGACGCATCTTTTGTGCTGCCTCTCACCCCCCTCTCCTGAGATAAGGACCTGACGAGCCACGCATACTCTCAACACGTTATCGAACTGCTCCGTACGAAACTGCGTTGTAGGAACTAAAACTGTTGACACCGTCAACATAAACGAACTTCTCGTATAAAACTTGTTGATGCATTCTGAAAAAGCTAAGTAGTGCTGATGCTTAACAAAAACTGAAAACAACGATGTTTGAAACGAAACCAGCAAACGTCCTGATAACCGTAAAACAGCACACGTCTGCCCGATAAACAAACTATCACGGGAAACGAGCCACCACGGCTTTAATTTTGAATACCCGATAAAAATATTACGAAGCTTGGCAAAGCTTAAGAAAAACTAAAGAAATTTAAACACGTGTCCCGAAACTTAAGAATGTTGCGTCATTACAAGCTCTCAGTGGGCCCCACAAGCACTGCCAGCCGCAGCACCACCTTTGCCTACGGATTGGGCATGAGTTCCAGCCGGCATCAGCAGCAATAGCAGCTGAGTCAGGAGCTACCCTGGGCCACGCCCAATACAGATAAACCAGTGGCTGTGTGCAAATCAGTAGTACGAAGGATGGTTAAGCCCACACCAGACTTTGTACCGTGCCGTCAAGCCAAGCACCCTAGTTTATATACCGGCTGGGGTCCGGTTAGCAGCCAATAAATTCTGCCCCGTCATGTAGTGACATCGTGAGTCACCTGATGTCACAGTGTATATTTTGCAATTATCATTAATTCTGTCTGTTGCAGTACCATGGAGGATCGTGGGGAGGATCGTACGGTCACCCCGGTGGGGGGAGTGTAGGTTGGTCATTCGAGGTGGCGTGGCAGTACTAGGCTATGGTAGCCGAGACGAACTTACTTACCGGTTTCCGGAAAGGATGGGTGATGCGTCTCTTATAGCCTCTCAACATCCATGGCAACCCAGGGCTTCTCGTGCCACCCCTGATTAAACAGACTGGGCTCTGCCGCCCGTGCCCTATGGGAAACAGTTTTCTAGCGGCTGTTCAGGGGTATCTGCCGTGATGGCTTGGGCCGATAGATAGTACCAAGGCCCGACCACTTGGTGGGGTGTTGGACCTCTTGGCACTCAGGCCACTGGGGCCCAAAACAGGAATTTCCCTGTGAAGAAATTCTAGGATGGTAAAGGACGCGTGTCTGATGTTGCGAGTCGGCCTGGTGTGCGGCTTCGTGTGAGCTCGGCTCCTGGTGAAGACAGCAAAGGGAGTAAAACCGGACGGTCATGGCGGTACCCACCTGTTCTGAGGGACTCCGCACACTCCCGCATGGAGGTTAGGCGACGCAGTCGGACACAGGAAAACCCATACGTGCCATGGAAATTAAGAGGGAGCACGGGATGATCCGCTTGGCCCATCCAGGGGTACTCCCTGGAATTTGGATCAGACGAGGTTGGACTCGTGCTGGCAGTGGTTGACTCCGCATGCTGGAGAAGGCTCGGAGAGATTCCCCCTCTTGCTAAAAGAGCCGGACGTTGAACAGGATTGTTCCGGGGGCGTGCCCGAGATCACGTCAGGGGCGTGGGTAGTGCTCCGGCTATACCACACGCTTGGTAATCTGAGTGCTAGAATCTCAGGCCTTGTGGTAGGACATGCTCTGTGCGATCTGCAATATCAGATCGGGGCTCTGCCTGGTGCGGCCTGTGTACAGGTCGGGGCAAACGGGTTTGGTCAATTCAGAAAGCGCTGGTCATGTCTGCGATGAGAGGGCGTGATCCCTCTTCCCCGCCTACTGGGAGGCCGGGGTGCGGTATGGCCTCGCGGCTAAGAGCGCCCCGTTAACAAATAAAACCACGACTCTGTCGTGTTTACCAGTAACCTGTTGCAGTACCAATGCATATGTAAAAGTAAACTCCAATTTTTGTTTCAAGTGTGTCACTTTACAGTCAACAGCAACCAAATATGTAAACAACCTTATGCAGGGTAAGTTTTTCCTTTGTTCACAAGTAAGTATTTTCATAAACCTAGACTTATATATTTTTTTTTATTTTTGTCTTCACTTGAACTTGTATGGTTTGTGCGTTACTGTGTTTACTTTTTGGACACTATAAACTGAATNTGTATGGTTTGTGCGTTACTGTGTTTACTTTTTGGACACTATAAACTGAATAAAAGTTAAAAATTGCTTGTATGGTACTGCACTTCACCAATACCATTGTTGTAAGTATAAAGGTCACCTAAATTCAACTCGAATATAAGCTAAAACCTCTTTCACACATCAGCTGCACATTGTTGATTCAGCATTACAGTATCAGTACATTGGTGATATTCAGCATATCTGCAATCAATTTTGTAAATTGACACGTCTCTATTTAACGCTATACTAATTCAGTAAATACTGCCGCATATGAAAATGTGCATGAAAGATATCGTCTCTAGAACTAGTAAATAGTTTACGAGTTACGCTACAGATGGCAGTAAATAAAGACTGTGTTGGTTTTCCGCCATATTTATTATTTATCTCGGACAAGTTCATATTGGTATATTTAGTTTTATAAATGTCACTCGATCCAAATTAGCCAACTGTATATTTAGTTTTTAGTATGTAATGAAACTTAACAAAAAATGCTAAATTACCAAATCACAACCATTAGCATCCATTTAGGGGGTGGGGGTGACATTATTGACCCTTTCAAGCCACTATTTTCTTGGATCATAGTCAAGTCGCCAACACCAAATATATAATGGAATATAATTCATGTTTAGAAATTATAAACTTAGGAACTACCAAAATATCTTTTATCTTTTTATCACTTTGAGGTAGGTAGAAAAATAATTACACTTTTAATATTCATTGTACAACAATTTTATGACGTCACTTGATTGTTGCACAGTTGCTGCTCTGCTTGACATGATGCTTCTTTACTNTCATTGTACAACAATTTTATGACGTCACTTGATTGTTGCACAGTTGCTGCTCTGCTTGACATGATGCTTCTTTACTTGCGTGCTGTTATGTTTACTGAGATGAGATAGTTGATTTTCAATTTATTTTGTTTGAACTTCATTAAAAATACAAATAGATTTGAGAAAATTAGCAGTTTCTAGTCTTCAATGCCTAATTGTATAAAGTATTGGAAGTCAAACCGCAAAATAAAGTGTACCAGCTTCACATTGGATCAACAGTAGGAAGAATTTTAAAACTAAGCTACTACCTGAATTCATAGCTTTTCATACTGATGTCCTTTTATAAATGTTATGTTGGCAATAAAAGTGTGACATGTTTACATTTTGTTGCTGAAAATAAGAGCTTGGTGCAATACATTGCAATGTTACCTCTCCACTTCATTGCTCTGTGCAAGTGACAATCGAAGGTATCCAAATTGTGCGCTACTAAATTCTAATATAGAAAATGGCCAATTTGAAAATGGAGTCACGATCTTAGACTTTTTCTATGGCCATTTCCAGTGTTAATAAGCAAATTTTTGTACTTGAATTTGTTAGAGATTCTGTGAACTTGGTGGTTTGGCACTTAAGATAGTTTGAAAAATTCACTGTTTTGTCTGAGGCGGATTTGCAGCCCAGTTTTAGGCTAATTTTGCTGTTATTCAAACANTTTGTGGTTTGGCACTTAAGTTAGTTTGAAAAATTCACTGTTTTGTCTGAGGCGGATTTGCAGCCCAGTTTTAGGCTAATTTTGCTGTTATTCAAACACTCGTATCTACATTTCCAAGGAATCCTTTTACTGCAACATGCCTAACTTTTAAATATTTATGTTTCATGAATAAACAATGTGTTGTTTTCGTACCTTAACAGTATAACTCTGTTGCATTGGTTGCCGACTGGATGAACTAGCATTGTTACAAAATCTCAAATGTTTNTTGAAAAATTCACTGTTTTGTCTGAGGCGGATTTGCAGCCCAGTTTTAGGCTAATTTTGCTGTTATTCAAACACTCATATCTACATTTCCAAGGAATCCTTTTACTGCAACATGCCTAACTTTTAAATATTTATGTTTCATGAATAAACAATGTGTTGTTTTCTTACCTTAACAGTATAACTCTGTTGCATTGGTTGCCGACTGGATGAACTAGCATTGTTACAAAATCTCAAATTTTTNTTACCTTAACAGTATAACTCTGTTGCATTGGTTGCCGACTGGATGAACTAGCATTGTTACAAAATCTCAAATTTTTCGATCCTGAAAAATATTTTGAGCCGAGCTCAAGCTGCAAGTAGGTAGTATTTGACACCAGCTCGATTTTTTGAGTACTCGCCGACCTCTATTTTAAAGGATGTGTTGGGTGTCCTGCAGGCACAGGAAAAATTGTAGGTGAAAGTTTAATAATGTAGCAGTGTGGGTGAGGAAATGTTCTGACAAGGTCTGTCCAGGAAGGAACTGACACTTCCTGGGGCCGGTGTCTTGGGGTAAACCCCTTCGAGAGTCCTATCAATCAATTGGTGTCTCTAGTTGTTACCAGCTGGGAGGTACGCCTCATGATTGACNAAACCCCTTCGAGAGTCCTATCAATCAATTGGTGTCTCTAGTTGTTACCAGCTGGGAGGTACGCCTCATGATTGACTGTGCTCTGGCGTGTAGCGGCTTGTAGAGAAGACCCCTTGATCCACCTGGGGAACAGTTGAGTGAGCGTCATTACAGGTTACTGTCATTACCTTCCCCGTGGTCTCACAGCATTCCCCACACAAGATCCCTACGGCTCTTAGGTAAGCGGTGCAACTAGCTTGTAGTCTGAGANCGTGGTCTCACAGCATTCCCCACACAAGATCCCTACGGCTCTTAGGTAAGCGGTGCAACTAGCTTGTAGTCTGAGAGTTATGGTGACCCTGTTTGTTGGTTCTACTCAAGTCACAGAAGCCTTAGAGAGCCATTTGTGACAGAGGTGCTAGAGGGCGACATTACCGGTCAGAACTGGACGCCAAACATTGACAAGAGGCAGGAGCACCCTTTGGTGGGGACGTGGTTTGATTCTGTAATGCGATGGTCATGTGTTCACCTGGAAGTACTCAGGCGGATGATAACTGAAGGCAAAGCAGGTAGGGAAGACATGAAACAAAATAGAATTGACCATGCCACACAGAGGTAACTGGCAGATATACGTTTTATTCCGTCTTTCTAATTTACAAACATATACCTCCTACCTGTCCCCGCTGGTGTCTGATAGACGAGGGACAAAGTTTTCCAAGCTGAATACTGCCTTGAAGTAATGACGTTCGAAGTAAGAGTCTTGGGGTGAATGCAACCCCAGTATACACTAGACAAGACACTCAGGCCAACACTTGGTACTTGTTCTAGAAGACTCCACGACAAGAGCTTCTGCTATGCGTTGAAAAACCCAAGTTGGATGTTCCAAAAGAGCAAAACAAACGGAGCAATGTAAGAACTGCTGAAGACAGCTATTGTGAGTAGAGAGACCAGTTAGCAAGAGCTAAAGCTGTACTCTGACCTCCAGCGGTCCTATGTACTCCCCTCAAACGGTCTTGGAAGGAAATATATACTGCTTGATAGTCATGGTGAGTTATGGGTGGCTGAAGGTGGCCACTTGGAGACTGAAGCCTCCCCTGATGCACAGCCATTGGTGCGTGTTGTGCGCCTGCCGGCCAAGACAAGCCTAAGGAGGGGGTGGGTCCACCTACTTGCACAATAAAATGAATTAGGCAGATGTCTTGCATGTTACACAATGTTCACCGATCCTAAACACACATAGTGTGGCCTTGGATTAGTAAACCAATAGAGCCAGAAATATAAAAAAGTCACGAAAATATCATGTAATATATATAAATGTGTACACAAAATTAAAAAAATTCTAATACATAGTTAATTCAAGAAAATTTAATTCATATAGTGTGCATTACAATGTGTACTAAATGACTGAGTTGATGTCATGTTTACAGATACAAATGAATGCTGAACATGGGAGCCAACTTTAGGTGTAAATTTTTGTGCTCACACTTTCTCGTGCTTGTCATATGCCATATTTAATTAAAACTATATATTATCCTACAGTAGTCTTTTCACTATTATTATTTGTTGCCATTTAAAGGTTGACAAGCTTAATTTTCCATAAATATAATTCCCTGCATCATTGGGGAATTTTGTTAATCCCCTAACTACCATAAACTTTTGAGTTTAGTTGTTGCACTTATTTATCTAACTGGTATTTACCATCACATGGAAAGCTATGTGTGGAGTGTCATGTGTACATACTTATTGTTTAAGTAAAGCCTGTGGGTGTGTATGTGATGGCAGGTGAAGGAACTGAGGAACCTCCTGGAGCAGGCTCGCCAACAAGCGGCAGTCCAGGAGACAGAGATGATGTCTCTTCTCGAGAGGGTGCAGTCCAACTCTCAAGAACATGTGGACCAACACACAGTCACAAACACTGAGGTACGTGTCCATCACCAGGGTGCTTCAGTACTTGTGTGAGACACACACTGTTTAGTGTGCTTTATTTCCTGGTCTCATATTGTCCTTTATGGATTTTGGTTGAATTAATTTAAGTTTACATGTATTAAAGAACATTTAATTCATCAAATTGCATTCTCCTTTAAGTTGAATTTGTATAAAATTTGACAGAATCATCACTGCTGATCAGTACATTTAAATTTNAAATTGCATTCTCCTTTAAGTTGAATTTGTATAAAATTTGACAGAATCATCACTGCTGATCAGTACATTTAAATTTGTAATCTGCGTGGTGCAAAAATTACCCATATTCTTGAATTTGTGCATTATAAATTGGAAAAGTCATATTTCATAACAAAAAAAAAAAAAGGTTCAGAGTTCAATTTTTATCAATGTATGTAGACGACATTTTTTGTAAATTCATATTGCAACATGCAACTTGTAACTTGCATCCTCAATATGATGGTATAGGCTTGATGCGCCACATACGTTGTCATTCACCCAATCTAGCCTTGCCACAGCCGCGGCCCCCTCCTAAGAAGAGGCGTTACGCTGCACACGCCACAACATGCCTTGAAGCCCAGGGTTGACTCGGCCCAGCTGATGCATTGTGCTGTACTGTAACCCACTGTGCATCACTTCCGCCACTCTCTACCCCTCTGGCCTTCAGCCGCATGAGGGGAATTAGCAGCCAGCTTCATCCGCTTTCGGCCGTCTCAGCTGGTTCACTGCCGCCCTCTCTCTCTGCGACTGCTCTCAACCCTCCACACCCCCCGCACTGGGCTTGTGTGCCGCATATAAATAGAGCTCGCAGTCCTCAGTTCAAGGCTGTCTCGCATCAGTCCAGTTGTACAACTTTACTCTGCCTGAGTGCTGACCGACGTCACGCCAACCTTCGCAGAAAGTCACTCTGCCCGAGAACCAACCGTCTTCAAGTTGTCACTGATATACGCAGCCTTTGTCGAGATTCTTAAACTACACGACACCGCTATGCTGCTCGCCAGCACACAGAAGCCACGGCGCTTCTAGCTACCTTGTAGCTTGCCTTAGCGACACAAGTCCAAGTTCTGCTGACTTGGGGTTGCCCTCATCTTCCACGCTGCAGCTTCTTCCGAGACTAGGGAACATACCAGGTGGCAACATAGGATTGGCTCTTCAGGCCCTAGTCAGTGTACAGGGTGGTTTATGTGTGTCTAACAACCACTCACTTAACAGACATAAATAAAACTTTGTTGCATTGTCACTCCCAGTACTCTATCATTCTTTACCTTGCTCCTGCTATCTCCTGCTTCGTCGCCATACCCTTTTAACACTCTTGCAGGAGTAGTCCCGAGCCGGAACCCTCGTTCCGTACCTCTGCCCTCTGAACTCTGAAGTATTGTCTCGACGTGGAGCTTAGGAAGTCTGCCTTCCTGGGTAACACCAGAACAGTTGCTACCTTGTACTATCGCCCACTCCTGATGTGTCTGCATCTGACAGTCCCGCTTGCCAGGTTACCTGCTGGAAAACAATAGACCAACCCCCAACAAGGAGCCCCGTTTCTTCATAATGCTTGGGTCCACCAGTGACATCCCTTTCGCCAAGTAGCCATGAGAACGGACGCCCCAAACCGGATACTGTTACCTTCTGTTTGGTGCTTGGGTCCGCCAGCAACGTCCTACTGGTCAAACCACCAAACTGAAAGCCAATAGTCCAGGCTGCCTACCCTATCCAACAGCATGTCCTTGTTTCCATCAGGATGTGCCACCCCTTTGAACGCCTGCTATCCACCTCTTAGGCCCCTTCTGCCTCATCATTGGAATGTGCGGGAGAAAGCAGCCAAGCAGGGGCTAGACCTGGTTGGAGTCCTGAGGAGTTCAGATCCACGTGCAAACTGGGTGTTCTCCTGGAAAAAGGAAGAAGCTGCTCGTCAGAGAGGGTCGGCCACCAGCACAACCAGGACGTCACAGAGCCTCTTCTGGCACGTGCCCTGTGCCGTGTCACCATTGCCATCGCCGTCGAAGAAACCACCTACCTTGGCCCACCCTGCCAGTGTTGACAAGGTGGTCAAGCGACTCAATATCACGCCTGGATACACCCCAACATGTGTGTCTACATGCCAGACACTTGCTACTTGCTAGCGCACCTCCCAAGGCCCAGCGCATTGNGCGACTCAATATCACGCCTGGATACACCCCAACATGTGTGTCTACATGCCAGACACTTGCTACTTGCTAGCGCACCTCCCAAGGCCCAGCGCATTGTAATAGAGGTTGCCAAATCCACCATAGCAGGGTCCAAGAATAACCCCGTCAGAGTGGTGACTTCCGCTTCTCAGTCGTCTGGGGGGAAGAGCCTTGCCGCTGCCCATCAGCTGCCAGACCCAGTCAGGCTGTTCATGGTAAATTGAGCACTTGTGAGAGCCCAGCTTAGGATCTACTTTACTTCTAATTTTGTATAATTCTGTCATATGTAAAATTAACATTGTCATTGGCCTGATCACTGTATGCATGTGCCATCGAAGTAAAATCGTGGAATTGTTAAGAATATTGATGTGTTACTAATACATAATCTCCTACTGTAATGTATATAAAACAATCAATACTAACTTTAATGGCCATAAATTTCAACAATACACTCAAAATACAATGTCAACCGGTAAGAACTACTTGTATTGATTTGCTGCCAGCTTAACAAGAAGTCTGAATGTAGGTGTGTACTTGAAAATATATGTGTGTAATTATGGGCTGTGTTTTTCAATGGTTTATTTGAAAAGTGCTCACGTTACCATAAATAGCCTATATACACCCATAACTTATTTTGTTAAAATCATGTTAAAAAGTAATTGTAAATTTTTCAACATACCTCCTTAGTTCTCAAATTCATGTGTATTGTGTAACAATTGAACAGGTTAATTTTTAAATCATTTCATACAGTTCGTCAATAAAAACTTTTTTTTTTTTCCTCCTGTCACAAAAGTATTACACACACAAATGGGTGCTTGCGCACATGCACGCACATGCACACAAACTCACTCACACACTCTGTCTGCACAGCAAATTGCACATGACATATGCTGAATAAAAAGTAGTGTCAAGAACTGTTGGAGCCCCCTCATCCCTCCCAGCCTTATGCTTTGTGGTCAGACCACCAGTAGTCTCAAACCCTGCAGCTACTTAGTGAACGGCGATGCAGTCCACAGTACCTGCCTTCCAATTAGCCAGCAACCAACATGCACCTCCCTCACCGCCAGCTGCGTTCATTTTCCATGTGCAGGAAGGGTGTGATCATGCTGCTCACTATCTCCATACCTCCCACCATCTTGCTTATTTCAGAATCTGGGTTATGTAATGCCAAGCAACTGCACAAGTCTACTGTTTTGTAGTTGTAATACAGTCATGCGCTGTCTGTGACTACATGGGTATTCTTTTCCAAATGAAGCATTCTGCTCCACACCCTAATACATGGTAGATCATGCATACTCTTGGCAAATGGGTAATCCTTTATGGCTGCTACGCAAGCATAATCTCGGTAAGTTTATTGTCCTTTATAAAAATTAAATTAGAAGACCACAGCTCGACTTCTTTCATTCTCCTACATTTTCATGCTGCTCATATTACACCTGCTATCTTTCAATCTGTATATTCACTCAACTAAAAGAACAAACATTAAACCTTTGGACTGGTCTCTGTGTCTGCTGAAGTTCTGGGCCATGCTCTAGCCCCCTACTACTGACCTAAAACTTTGGACTNTTTGGACTGGTCTCTGTGTCTGCTGAAGTTCTGGGCCATGCTCTAGCCCCCTACTACTGACCTAAAACTTTGGACTTACCTTTCCACATACAGATCTGCCATACGTTGGGGCCAGATTGCTGCTGTGTTTCTTTGTCATAGTGAGCTGAGATCTGACCAGTGTCGTTTCACTCCACCGTTCTGACATTAGCTAGTGACAGCACTCCACGAATCTTGGATCAAGGCGAATGGTGATACTGTTATCTGGCTCGTTTACCCCTCTTCTTCATGTCTTTATTTCCCAGAGACAATGGCAGGAGCCTGAGAACAGGTTATTTATCCTAGGTAAACTATGTGCGGAAGGTACTAACTAGCTCATCAACCTTTGCACAGCTGCTCTCCTGCGATTCTGAATTCAAGGAGACTAGCTTGGGGACACATTGAGTCAACCGTTGCACTCGTGGCGATGCAGGGTGCATCCCTACTTCCGTGATGAACTGCCTGACAAAGGTCACTCTTCATCAGCACATAAGAAATTGCAGACCCAGCAGCCGTTAGGACATTAGGCTTAAGGTTGCAACTCAATCTCGGCCTTGGGCCTTGACTACTCATACACCTATGTGCAGAGCCACCCAGCCATCAATATATAATTTACCAATACACGAGACAGTCATACATATCCCCACCTCCCAAGGACAGCCATATGACAAAAAGAGGAGATAAGTACGAACCACCCTTGAACAGTAGCAACTAAGCCACCAGTGTTGCATATTTTTCTCCAGTTTCATCATGTAAACATGTATATAATATGTGTACAAAATTTTTTGAAAAATGAAATGAAGTGAAGGTAAACACTAAAAATCTTAAAAATTACAGATAATGTAAGCTGTAGGTAAATGCTGCCGTGGCAAGGTAGTGAGGCAGAGTGGTGTTGCAGGAGGGTGCAGTGTCTGTGATGGATGCACTGCTGGCAGATGCCAGGGAGGAGCACTGCTCCTTGCAGGAGGAGCTGGTCCATCTCAAGAAAAAGTGCAGGCAGCTACAGTGGCTCCTCAGCTGCCACCAGAACCTCAGCCTTACCCCGCACCAGCAGCAGCAACTTTCTACCTTGGTCAGTCGCTACTCTTTGTTGCTGAGTTATGCACAGCAATTTTTTGTCTATAGGAACTTCCAAGATGTTACAGTAAAACCTAGAAAATTTAAAATGTTCGGGGCTGAAGTTTTTGCTTCAAATTACATAATTTCAAATTATATAAATTAAAAAAAGAAATTTTGTCAAAATGTTTTTCCTTAGGGCATGTCTTTTTCCTTTGAAACTAATGTTAACATCGTAGACGTTTATGAATATTAGAATCTGTGGTAATTACACACGTAGCACTTGCACTTTTTACAGTAAATAAGGCCGCTTAAATGGCGTCGCTGGTATGTGGATCAGACAGAACTTGAGCTGTTTATGAACACTGATGTACTGGAGTGGGTGCCAGTGGAAAGATAAGTGTTGGCGCATGCACATGCCACATCATGTTTGTGCTATGAAAAACATAAATTAAATGGACTGCACAAAACACTGTATGTGATTAAGCGTGCTTCAAACCAAGACGTATGTTACGTGTCCAAGTCTAACGTGCTTGTGAGCGATAAGGACGGTAGTGGCATGCACACCTTCTCTACACTGAAATTGTATACCTACTGTCTTTCTTTCGGAAACTTGCTTCTATGAGACTTCAGCGGTGACATTGTCATTTTATGGTGTGATAGTTTCAAAAAATTTATGCAAAAAAGGAAAAACTTTAATAAATGCAGTTTGTAAGCAAAAAGAAAATAGAGTAGTAGTTTTACAATAAACTTGTTTTACTTACTCTTAGTAGTGAGTAAGCTCCATACATAAGCAGTAACTTTAAGCATATTGCCGGAAAGCTATAAATTATAGTGAAGCACAGTGATTGCTACGGATAATAAAATTGTGTTGACATAACAGAATGGAGGAAAAACAAACTGTAATAGATGTGCATTTTATGGTCCCAAATATACGGTGACACTTTAGTATACTTCACTCAGCAGCTTCCTGCCTGTGCTGTCTTTTACAAGAGAATCATTCCCACACCAGCCTTCTCTCCCCCACAACTACTACCTGCGAGGTAACAACCACCATACAACATCCCTGTTCAGCCACTCTTTCTCTAATGCCACCTTGGACACACTCCACCAACCTGTGTGCTGTATGGCTGTAACTTGTGCCCTTTCACTTACTTTATTTTCAATTTAAGCACAATTTTTCTCGTAAGTGGACATACTCCTTTTGACTTCTATCTATTTTCCTAATTATTTAAATACTTGCTGAAAGAATTTGTACTTTATGTTCCTTGCACTCACATTATATGAAATGTAAACTATAAGAAGAAAAATCAAAGTGCAATACAAAACTCTATATTTATTTACAGGAAATCAATGAGCTCTCTTTCTTTTGTTCCTCCCATAAATATAAAGGTTGGGTTAGAAAACAGAGAGGGATAAATGAGGCAGAAAAGAGCCAAAAGACGACGGAAGTTCTTTGTCTGTGGACTTTGGGGGTGACAGTGCTCAGTTGTTCGTTCAATGCTGCCCATGGCCCGCTGCTGACAGACGTCCATAGGCAAAGCGTTCGCATGAAGTAGAATGCCTCGCTGCCTGATGGGCCTTACTCAAAATGGCTGTTTGCAATACTCTTATTGTTATACAAGAATTTAATTACTTCATCAAATATAAATAATTTTATCACTTTGAGGAAATTTTACATATTATATGGAATTTCGAATTAGACAAACTCCAAAGTATCTAAAATCATATTCTTATGTTTGGGGACTATCAATAACTATGATTTACATACAATTATGAATTAACATGGTTTTACTGTACTTGTTACTCTGTGGATGCCCTTGGCACTTTTCAAAAGGTCAGATTTAACCTTCAACAATATGTAATGGATGGTTAGAACCATCACTCACTTTCATCAGTTTTAGGTAGCAAATTGTTAGTTGAAATGATAAATAACATTTTGTTTACAAATAGTGTGATTTTTTGAGACACAGGTGAATAAATATGGTCATTTAAATTTGTTTCTTTATGATCATCAATAATTAACAATTTGAAACCCCATCCTCTGATTTTCCCATAAGGTCCCATTTATATTTGCCATTAGTTACTCTGTACTTAGTCTGTGATCTTATGCATTATTTGGCAACAAAGAAGTGTCATTTATACCCTTCTAAGATATCAGTTTGTTCAGATTTTTTATCTAGTGAAATATATTAATGATTCATTGAATTCAAAAATAAATCCTCTTTTTTCTGCAAAAAGCCATTGATAACTGACTTCGTGCTTGGCAAAACTTATGGCATGTGTCACTTGAATTTTACACATTTTTGCCGGACCTTTATAAATTAAATTAATNCTACTCTTTGTTGCTGAGTTATGCACAGCAATTTTTTGTCTATAGGAACTTCCAAGATGTTACAGTAAAACCTAGACAATTTGAAATGTTCGGGGCTGAAGTTTTTGCTTCAAATTACATAATTTCAAATTATATGAATTAAAAAAAGAAATTTAGTCAAAATGTTTTTCCTTAGGGCATGTCTTTTTCCTTTGAAACTAATGTTAACATCGTAGACGTTTATGAATATTNTGTCAAAATGTTTTTCCTTAGGGCATGTCTTTTTCCTTTGAAACTAATGTTAACATCGTAGACGTTTATGAATATTAGAATCTGTGGTAATTACACACGTAGCACTTGCACTTTTTACAGTAAATAAGGCAGCTTAAATGGCGTCGCTGGTATGTGGATCAGACAGAACTTGAGCTGTTTATGAACACTGATGTACTGGAGTGGGTGCCAGTGGAAAGATAAGTGTTGGCGCATGCACATGCCACATCATGTTTGTGCTATGAAAAACATAAATTAAATGGACTGCACAAAACACTGTATGTGATTAAGCGTGCTTCAAACCAAGACGTATGTTACGTGTCCAAGTCTAACGTGCTTGTGAGCGATAAGGANTGTATGTGATTAAGCGTGCTTCAAACCAAGACGTATGTTACGTGTCCAAGTCTAACGTGCTTGTGAGCGATAAGGATGGTAGTGGCATTCACATCTCTCCCCACACCTTCTCTACACTGAAATTGTATACCTACTGTCTTTCTTTCGGAAACTTGCTTCTATGAGACTTCAGCGGTGACATTGTCATTTTATGGTGTGATAGTTTCAAAAAATTTATGCAAAAAAGGAAAAACTTTAATAAATGCAGTTTGTAAGCAAAAAGAAAATAGAGTAGTAGTTTTACAATAAACTTGTTTTACTTAAACTTAGTAGTGAGTTAGCTGCATACATAAGCAGTAACTTTAAGCATATTGCCGGAAAGCTATAAATTATAGTGAAGCACAGTGATTGCTACGGAAAATAAAATTGTGTTGACATAACAGAATAGAGGAAAAACAAACTGTAATAGATGTGCATTTTATGGTCCCAAATATACGGTGACACTTAAGTAAACTTCTCTCAGCAGCTTCCTGCCTGTGCTGTCTTCTACAAGAGAATCATTCCCACACCAGCCTTCTCTCCCCCACAACTACTACCTGCGAGGTAACAACCACCATACAACATCCCTGTTCAGCCACTCTTTCTCTAATGCCACCTTGGACACACTCCACCAACCTGTGTGCTGTATGGCTGTAACTTGTGCCCTTTCACTTACTTTATTTTCAATTTAAGCACAATTTTTTTCGTAAGTGTACATACTCCTTTTGACTTTTATCTGTTTTCCTAATTATTTAAATACTTGCTGAAAGAATTTGTACTTTATGTTCCTTGCACTCACATTATATGAAACGTAAACTATAAGAAGAAAAATCAAAGTGCTATACAAAACTCTATATTTATTTACAGGAAATCAATGAGCTCTCTTTCTTTTGTTCCTCCCATAAATATAAAGGTTGGGTTAGAAAACAGAGAGGGATAAATGAGGCAGAAAAGAGCCAAAAGACGACGGAAGTTCTTTGTCTGTGGACTTTGGGGGTGACAGTGCTCAGTTGTTCGTTCAATGCTGCCCATGGCCCGCTGCTGACAGACGTCCATAGGCAAAGCGTTCGCATGAAGTAGAATGCCTCGCTGCCTGATGGGCCTTACTCAAAATGGCTGTTTGCAATACTCTTATTGTTACACAAGAATTTAATTACTTCATCAAATATAAATAATTTTATCACTTTGAGGAAATTTTACATATTATATGGAATTTTGAATTAGACAAACTCCAAAGTATCTAAAATAATATTCTTATGTTTGGGGACTATCAATAACTATGATTTACATACAATTATGAATTAACATGGGTTTTACTGTACTTGTTACTCTGTGGATGCCCTTGGCACTTTTCAAAAGGTAAGATTTAACCTTCAACAATACGTAATGGATGGTTAGAACCATCACTCACTTTCATCAGTTTTAGGTAGCAAATTGTTAGTTGAAATGATAAATAACATTTAGTTTACAAATAGTGTGATTTTTTGAGACACAGGTGAATAAATATGGTCATTTAAATTTGTTTCTTTATGATCATCAATAATTAACAATTTGAAACCCCATCCTCTGATTTTCCCATGAGGTCCCATTTATACTTGCCATTAGTTACTCTGTGCTTAGTCTGTGATCTTATGCATTATTTGGCAACAAAGAAGTGTCATTTATACCCTTCTAAGATATCAGTTTGTTCAGATTTTTTATCTAGTGAAATATATTAATGATTCATTGAATTCAAAAATAAATCCTCTTTTTTCTGCAAAAAGCCATTGATAACTGACTTTGTGCTTGGCAAAACTTATGGCATGTGTCACTTGAATTTTACACATTTTTGCCGGACCTTTATAAATTAAATTAATNTGTGCTTGGCAAAACTTATGGCATGTGTCACTTGAATTTTACACATTTTTGCCGGACCTTTATAAATTAAATTAATATTTAATTTTAAAATTATGTTGTTTTTTGATTAGAGACAATTAAACATGCACTTAAGAGAAAAGAAGACATTTTGAAGTTTCAAACACTATAGTTGGATTTTAGGTGACAAAAATTGTCCATTTTTGATTTTACAAGAGTAGTGATTTTGGGCAGTCAACCTTGGAAATTGTGGCACCTATTAAAATTAGGGGCTACTATATATGTTGTGGTTATATCAGCGAGAAAATATTGAAAGTATAATTTTCAGTAAAAATGTGTATTGTCTCGGACCTAATAGAAACGGTGATTAATTCAACAAAAATTCAATTTTGATTACAATTTTTTTTCTACTTTGTAATTATCGCTTGTCATTCAGAGTTGAAGATACTCAGTATATCCTGTCAATATTAACCTTTCTCTCGTTACACCTTCCAATCAAATTATTGAATTTATTCAAATGTAGGATGACCCCAAAAATAGTACTCTCCCACATTTTTTACTTTGATTTGAAGGAGATTTTAATTTGTCCACCTATTTTTTGGGCATGTGATTTAAAAGGATTTAAATTATGGCATTTAACTAAAGGTTAAACCCTGTGTCCTCCGATTCAGAAATCAAAACTTAAATGAACTACTGTAAGGAAAACAAAATGTTATAAAATTGTATATTTCTTGTTAATTTGTAAAGCATGTTTTTTTATTTAGTCTTTTTAGTTTAGTTAATACCATTATCTGTGTGGTGTTTCTTCCAGTTGCAAGAAGTTACCTTGTCACCACAGTCATCTGACCTTGAATCAGATGAACAGCCTGGCAAGTGGCCTAACAACCTGTATCCCCAGCAACCTAGACTCGTAGCAGAGGAAGTGTTCAGAGAAGCACCAGAGTTGTCTTTATCATACTCTTTACCAGATGCATTTCAGGTTAGAACATACCTTCACACATACTGCTTTCCTTCCATGTAATAATTACATTTTAAATTNTACCAGATGCATTTCAGGTTAGAACATACCTTCACACATACTGCTTTCCTTCCATGTAATAATTACATTTTAAATTTATGGCAAATAGACCATTTCTTTTTTCTTAGAACTTTGCAATGTTTTATAATTGAACTCTCTGGAATGGGGGTACAGTGGATTTTTTATTTTAGTTGCCTTTATTTACGTTTTACTGTATTTCCTGTTTATTTATTTGGTCCCATCAAAATTCCCATATTAACAATGCTAATTGCTGACCGCATTCAACGATCGCAGATTGATTGTTTTCCCGTAACATCCATTGAAAACAGATGGTACATTCCCCAAAAAATGCTTGCATGAATAGTTTTTGAAAACTGCATGAATGCAATACAATGCAGATAGTCGAAAACGGGTACTTCAGATAGTATTGTTAATATCCCGCAGCATTATTTTGTGCTCTATTGACTACGCTTATTCTTCTTCTGAACATATTTACTGCACTCAAAGGTTGGCGACAGTGAGAAAGCATTTTTTTTTTCATTCTTCTTACATGATAAATGTACCTGTAAGTTGGCGACAATGACAATGAATCACACAATCTCTGACACTTTATTGAATTATCTATGGTCTCGTTATTGTAAACTGAATTTGNAACAATGACAATGAATCACACAATCTCTGACACTTTATTGAATTATCTATGGTCTCGTTATTGTAAACTGAATTTGGTATATTAATGGCATGATTACTATCGGAAACTATCGGTTGCTGGTTTGGATAGTAACATATGGATTTTAAAATGGCTTGGTAAGTAATGGTTGGCAAAAATTGCCGCTAATAAATAAGTTGTGGCATTTTTAACCCAGGGATTGAGCATGGCTCAGCCGATGAAGCAACACTGGACAAAAAGTTAAAATAAATAATAATTTAACTACCTCAATTTCAAGAACTGAAGTTTTTAATTTAAAGTGAATATTTAATCATAAATTTACCTGAATAAGTTGTTTTTAATGACAGCTTTAGGATGTTGGTTTAAACAGACGCGTGATGCGCACTGACAATTATTTAAACACGACTACACATCATCTTCAAGTGTCATCACGTCACCCCAGGCGGGGTTTGAACCCGGAAACGACTTTCTACCAGAGCCTACCAGCACGCCTCTAGACATGATGGCACCCACAGGCACGTCAGCCAAGTACGTTTCTCCTTTATGTCAGATGCCAACCCCCCACGTGTGATAGAAGACAGACAAGCGGCCCAGCTAAGCACTTAAGCTCATGCAGCCGATGCAATCCCACATGACAGAGACGGCTGCTTTCGCCACAAACCGAGAGATGGCACCAGCAAGCACAGCTCCGCTAATAGGAGGAGAAGCTCACCCCCGCACCTCAAAAGAGAGTCCGCGGGAATGTGTAATATATGTCCATGCTTTGCCGCAGAACTGAGTGCATTCTCAGCAGCTATCTCCACCACCTCATGTGTTGGAGGTCTCTGCCAACTCCAACATCTTTGCGACCTATCAGAAACTCTTCAAGACTTTCACCAGGAACCTTCAAAGTCTTCAACCCCCTTCAACACGCACTACTCTTCTGATATTGCCACCCGAGTCCCTTCTGGACAACAGCATCGAGTTAGTTAGGGTCAGTTAGTACTATAGCTACCTAGCCACATCTACTCTTGTCTAGTTTAGACCCAGATCCCCTTCACCTGGTATTTGTAGTCTACTTCCATTTCAGTTCCTGGTTAGTTAGGAGGTAGTACGGGCCACCGTGTGTATCAAACCTCTGTGTACTGATTCTAAGGTGACTGTGTCTTTTATCCCCCGTAGACGTCAGCCCACCAGGGAAACGCAGGAGACCGCTTCATTTGCAAACCCAATGGCCGAACCTATAGTAGGACTGCAAGCTCGCTTAACTGGGCGCACGTATGTTGCAAACACACCCATTAGACGGCTACCCTTACTGTGCACCTGGATTGCAGTATAGTAGAACCACAACTACTAGAGACTCAATTCACAAGGCGGCTAGTCAACCAGCCCAGCTAGTTATCTCCATCCACCGTGCTGAACTGTCACCGGAAGGAGTGATAGACTGGTTCTGGAGGTCTGCCCACCTTTGGACCACACCCATGTTGTTGTCGGATATCCAGGGTAAACCCACCACTCTAACCACCGTGCTGAACTGTCGCTGGGTGGAGTAATCGGGTATGACTCTGGTAGGCTCGGCCTCGGTTTGGCTCCACACCTAGCTAAGGATCATCTTTGCCTGCTCTTCCTTCATGGGGCCGACTTTACTACCTACCTTTATGCCATACACCCATAGAAGTGGTGCAAAGTGGCTAGCTAGGATGGCAGCTACTGCCTCAGAATCCAATGGGAGATGTAACCCAGTCCCAACTGCACTTTGCAGCATAACCCCTCGGGAACGAGCTCAAGCCGCTGACAGTTGGAGAGGCCTCACCCCAGCTCCCTCTCCCTCCTTATTTCAGCCCCCATTGAAGACCTCCGGCCAGCCGCATTCAGTCGTCACGGATGTCAGGTGCCACTGGGGATAGCAAACCCATTCAATCATGGCAACAGGTAATGATTGTACTAAGATCGCTCATTCACAACTATTGCACGTGTTTCACATACACATTTCATTCATGAATACAGGAAGCCAGTGTTTAAAAGGTTTGTTACCTGACTGTAATGATAGCTACGGATAGGTAAACTTGGACTTAGGAAAACTGTGGGACTTTTATCAGACAGGAAAAGCAGGGAAATGCCAGCTAATATCCTTTTGAGGTCAAGCAGTTTTTATTGTTTGTTTAGTTGTTATGACTATCATAACAATCATTATAATTATCATGATTTAATTATCATAATAATCAAGTGTTCCTCGCATGCCAAAATTCTATTGTCTGTGTAATTGTTAACATTCTGAAAAAAAAATTNATTAATCATAATAATCAAGTGTTCCTCGCATGCCAAAATTCTATTGTCTGTGTAATTGTTAACATTCTGAAAAAAAAATTTGCTAACGTTTGGTGGAGTGTTGGCTCTTAATTAATTATTTGTATTTCCTTGCAGTGTGTTCCATGTAATTCATTTCAGATGTTTACAGGGTTTATGTGGCAGCATCTAAACTGCAGTAACAATAGAACCTCCCTATGTTGTTTTCATTCATTTCAACCGTATTTCTATAATGACTCGTGTTTGAGGAAGCGTAAAAAATTTGGGCTATAAAAGTAAAAAATGTTAGGGAAATATGTTGAAAATTAATTTGTTGCATTTGTTTTCGTCACTACATATTGATTTCCTCATTGTTAGCGCTGTACTGGATGTAGGGTTTATCTAAAAATAGATATCATCGTGGCTAGGCAGCCAGGGCTACATAATATTTATTAACTCTGCCCACCTTCAACGTCTCAGGCAGCCAAAAGTTTTCCCGCAACGAGACTACTGACTACCATCTCGCGTGTTATCGGGGTTAATTGGTGAGGTAGGAGATGGAGGTGGTAACGTAGTTGTAGTGTTCCCAGGGCACCAGACTATGACTTTGTGCACGGCCACACGGTGAGCACATACTCTATCTCAGGTCGCGGCGTAGCCACGTGGCTTGCATCAACATAGACACATACCTCTTCAGCTTCGTTGTTGGCCATGGAGCACACCAAACACGAGTACAGGAAGGATGGCTACTTAATGTTAGTTAATAAGCGTGACCACATGGCCGTCAGTCCAGAGCTGTCCGGTGTTTATTATAGAGTAAAAGGACATTATACTGCGCAGGGTGCTACACAAACTCAAAATCAAATTGACCATTACATTATTTAACACAGTGGCATAAAGAAAACACTTGCACTTTACTTCGCCTGAACCACCATGATGTTACACTCAATTACATTGAAACGAAAGCCTGTAGGCGAAGATAATTAATTACGGGCCCACTGAATTAACAGAAGAGCCAAGGCCGGTTGCAGGGGTAAAATAAATGATTTAAGACATTATGACTATATCAGTGATAGCGAAGATGTGGCTCCCGCAGTGCATGCGGTACGCGAGCTCCAACGAATGACTTTGCAATGATCTTCGAAAGCAGAGACCCCAGCCCACGCCGGAGATGTAGGCCCCGTCGGACTACGTGCATGGTTATGAAGCATGAGGGTGGCCATGATAAGTACAAGAACGTGCATGGAAGTGCACTGCAAAATTGATACAGCAATACCAACTCACTAAATTACAGAATGTGCACAGGAGTACACAGCAAACATACACAAAAGATCTTACACACTTAACAAAACCCTTTGCTGGTGGCCTCGGCAGCTGTTACCGCAAGATGTGCACAGGAGTGCATGCCAACAGACACGTCAAAAACCTTCAAACTAATTACATAATGTCACATGAGTACAGAGCAAAACACTTACATAAACCCTTGTTGAAAAACTTAACCTAANTACAGAGCAAAACACTTACATAAACCCTTGTTGAAAAACTTAACCTAACAAAATCCATTATCCTCTTTGTCTGTAGCTAACCTTCAGCGCACTTAACACATGTATCNTTGAAAAACTTAACCTAACAAAATCCATTATCCTCTTTGTCTGTAGCTAACCTTCAGCGCACTTAACACATGTATCACGTGACCTGCACCTCGTGCACGTGTGACCCATAATGGGCTTATATTGGCCCAACGGATGAGGTTGGTTAACAAACGCCCATCCCCCGCTAGGCCGTCATTGACGCAATCACATGAGACCAGAACACATGTGTCCTGGTGTTGGGGGATGGCGCAGCACTATGTGGGCGTTTCGTTCTGCGAGTCGGGGTGGGGAATGGGGACAATTCTGTACCAGGCGTTCTCAGCCTGGATTCTCCTTCAACGCCAGACACATAACCTCAGAAAGGTCATTGATGTGACCCTTCCTACGTTTCTCTGATCCTGTCTATGGGGGAGGGAGCGGAGTTCATCATCCGCCTCGACCACTGTTCAACAGAGGATTAAATCGCCCAGGGACACGTTCTGCTGCCAATAGCACCAGGATGACTCTGGTATGTTTGGTCGTGAAAAGAGCTGTTCGATGATGGGATTCGGGTCTGCTGGCTGGAAATCCAGCTATGTTTGCTCAGCGTCATCCCGGGGACCTCCAATGGAAAACCCAAGAAGTCCAGGGATTAGGTTAACGGTAGTGTGTACCTGACAACAGTCTTAAGTGCATGAGTAAGGCGACCCTGTCGTCCCCGGGTGTGGGGTTTCTGTATGTGCACTCTGTGAAGCCCGTAGGCGTGACTGGAGTGTCGACCTTGTGCTGACCTAGAGTTTGACAATGTTAGGGGTTGTGAACCCAGCCGTCAAGTTTGCCTTGTCCTCCGGGTTGTGAATCTGTAGGAGGGCAACTGGGTTGGCGCGGTTGTCGTCTGGGTCACTTCCTACACGCAGGTCGTCGTCGTGAATTTTTGGTGGCGTGCCATCCCCGAGCTGTACAAAGTAGGACGAAGTGCCTGTGTTGTCAAAAATAGTCCCCAGGACTTTCCAAAGGTAGTGTTTTGACTCACTTCACTGGTGGTGATGTTCACAGGTCGTCAGACACCCAATGCCTGTAGAGAATATGTCTTATCACAAACACGTTAATTTGTTTTCGTAACATATTTGCACNTCGTCAGACACCCAATGCCTGTAGAGAATATGTCTTATCACAAACACGTTAATTTGTTTTCGTAACATATTTGCACAAAACAGCTGGTGGTTATGTCAAAGGTAGTCCACACTCATTCGATGTTGCCTTTACAATATCCCGAATACCTTAGTTTCCCGACCTTGACAACCGGAGTATGCAGGGTACTACTATGGCAGACACAATACCGCTGCACCTGACACCAACATGGCTGCCAAACTGACGTGTCTAAACATTCCGCCCACCAAATTTGGTACAAATTTCAGAATTGTCAANTCGTCAGACACCCAATGCCTGTAGTGAATATGTCTTATCACAAACACGTTAATTTGTTTTCGTAACATATTTGCACGAAATAGCTGGTGGTTATGTCGAAGGTAGTCCACACTCATTCGATGTTGCCTTTACAATATCCCGAATACCTTAGTTTCCCGACCTTGACAACCGGAGTATGCAGGGTACTACTATGGCAGACACAATACCGCTGCACCTGACGTCACCAACATGGCTGCCAAACTGACGTGTCTAAACATTCCGCCCACCAAATTTGGTACAAATTTCAGAATTGTCAANTCACCAACATGGCTGCCAAACTGACGTGTCTAAACATTCCGCCCACCAAATTTGGTACAAATTTCAGAATTGTCAATATTTATCTACAGTATGTACAACATTGAGGAAGAAGTTACTGTGTGAGTAGGGGATACAGCCTCACAACTGCCCTCTTGATTACTCCCTGGTGAATCTTGATACTTGCCACAAGACCAACCCCATCTTTGCCTAGACGAAGTGTGTCAATGCGACCAAGCTGCCAGTGAAGAGGAGGACAGTGGTCTTCTGGTACCAATACCAGGTCTCCTACATTTACTGTAGACTCCTGCTGACACCATTTACTTCGTTGTTGTGGAGTGTGGAGATATTCCTTTGACCATCATTGCTAGAAATGCTGTGTAGATTGTTGTAGCAGCTGCCATCTGTCTAGGCGTTTTGTAGACAATTCCGTTAAAGTCAGCAGCTGGTAGAGCTACCAACGCACAGCCAATGAGAAAATGTCCTGTAGTTAGGGCACTCAGGTCATTGAAATCTGTGGAAAGAGCACAAAATGGTCTTGAATTCAACACTGCCTCTACTTGAGTGAACAGTGTAGTCAAATCCTCAAAGGTCAATCACGTTCACATGACCCTTTACTGATTTGATACCAGCCTCCCAAAGCCCACCAAAATGAGGGGCCAACACAGTGGATTTAAGTGCCACTGGATACAATTTTCTGCCAGACTACTTGCTACTTGTATTGCTTTGGATTTATCTCTCAAGTATGTTTCCAGTTCAGTAAACTGCTCGTGAGCACCAACAAAATTAGCGCCACAATCACTATAAATATCTGTACATATCCTCTACGAGCAGTGAAACGATAAAAGGCATTCAGGAACGTGGTCGTAGTCAGTGCAAAGACGGCCTACAGATGTACAGCCTTTGTAACAAAACATACAATTAAACACGCGTATACCTTCAATACACGTGCATTCTGAAGATGAGATTGTTTTATTTGAAATGAACCTCCATAATCCACTCCCACAGTCTGGAATGCCCTTCTGCTCTGAACCCTGCTGGTTGGCAAACTGCGCGTTATCGACTAGACAGGTGACTTCTTAAAGTGTGCACACATCACACATTTTGAAATCCTTGAGTGTATCATGCCTTTGCTTGCCAAATTCCAATACCTGTGTCTGATTATAGAATGCACATTGCTAACACTTGCATAGGTACCAAGCATGGTAGTAATCAATGACTAGATTAGTGAAGTGANATTATAGAATGCACATTGCTAACACTTGCATAGGTACCAAGCATGGTAGTAATCAATGACTAGATTAGTGAAGTGATACTTCTTGGTTAACAGGATTGGATGTTATTCATCGAATGACAACCTCGAGTTTCAGATTCATCCACCAATTCTAATTAAGCCTTGAGGATCGAGGAAAGGGTTGAGGTTTCTGACCTGTGGTGAGCCTTCTTTTCCCTTCTGCAACTGGTTTAT